>PVIC010002520.1:0-76693 GCA_004025085.1 Thryonomys swinderianus
GCATACCACAATGCCCGACGTGGTGGCTCACGCCTGTCATCCCAGCACTCGGGAGGCAGAGACAGGAGGACTGCTGAGTTCGCGGCGGCTTGCCTGGGCACCATAGTGAGCTCAGGGCCAGCCTGAACTACAAAGCGAGACCCTGTCTCAAAAAGCAAAAAAAAAAAAAATTTAATTTATTGGTACCTTATATATATATACATCACAATTACACTCCACGTTGAGAATTTTTACTGGTATGTGGAAGTTTTGTTTTTTAAGTGAATTATTCCAATCATCCATATGTTTGTTTTGCTTAATTATAATCTTACCTCTTTTGGTTTCTCTTTTGGAAGGTGAAAAGCAGCAGCTTCCTTTCTTCATTTCATTTCATAGCTTCTCTTTTGGCAATACTGTTGTTACAAAACTGGTACCTTCTACCCTTTAACAGGTTGTTAGTCTTAATTCTGGTGATATTGTCCATGTCTAGTTGAGATAAGTAATACTGTATAAAAGATTTAATTTTGGATCATTTTCAGATGAATGCTTTTTTATAGTATTAATGGGTTACTTTGAGAAAAGAAATGCTTTGGCTATTTGTCCTAATGAAAGGAAAAAGATTTGAGGATGGTGTGATAAGGAACTTAATTATTGGTTTAAAGTGGAGATTCCAAGGGAGGAAACCCAAACCCGCAGGTGCTGGAGTTTTTATGTTAGCAGAGGATTTTCTTTTCTTTTTTCTTTTTTTTTTTTTTTTTTGCCATATTGTTTTTGCTGTAATTTTCCAAGATTGTCTAAATGTCTTGCTTAGATGTACTTACTGACCTTGATTTATGTGACCTACTCCTAAATAGTGAGTGGTAGGGGAAATCCCTGTAATGTAGAAATGCTATAGTCTTTTAGTTTTTCCCTTTGCTGTTTACATCTCAGGTAAAGTTTTTGTATCTCCTGATAGTGTGAGAACAGAAGTGACTAAAAGATTTCTTTAGCAGAACATCCAGCCCCTTCTTTTAAGAAGAAATGGAGAATATCTGAAGAAAGATCCTTTAAGTTTTGCTTTAGTTGTTTAAATTTTAACTTCTTACCTATTTTGTATCTGTTAATTTGTAGACTTGTCTCATTGAAGCTGGGACTTGACTCCACATCCAGAACAGTGAACCTTGGAAATGTCAACTAATGATAAGATTGAAAATGCATTTTTTATATTGTCTTCATGACCTTGACGTCTTCCTCCCCTGGTATCCAAATACCATTTAATATAATATCACTGTTTGCCCCAGCACTTTGATACCCGCTAATTGACTGTACAATTAGAAGTAGCCACTGTGTGCTGCATGAAGTCACTGCTGCCTGGGTGCTTTTTTGCTGAATCAGCAGATAGAGACCGCCAGAAAGATACGTATTTGATAATGTCCTCTCTCCAAGATTGTCCAGAGGCTAGCTTATATGTAGTCCTGTGTCAAGGAAGGAATGCATAATGGATTCTCTTCCTCTGTCCAGAGTGTAGTAAACTCTTACAGATTTTGCCTTTCCCCCATCTGTATCATCAGATGGATCCCAGTCTTCCATGGGATGATCTTAATCCTTGGATTGCTAAACTTGCATCCAGGGTTTTCTAGTCCTGGTGTCTAAATCTGTCAGCTGGTTTAGATAGGTAAGAGTAAGGATTCATTCTCAATCGGAAACATTCCCACCGTTGACTACTAAAGTCCATAAAAATTCTTACAAAGGAACAAAAACGTTGTCTAGCTCAGATTGTGTAAACCTGTGGATTTACTTTGAGGTTTACATTTATGTGAAAAGTACTTTCAAACAACTTGTCCTAATTGCCTGTTTCCCCATTTAAAAAAAATTCTTAGGTGTACCCAAATAACCTTGGGTAAAAAAGTTACTTTGTGGCCAGGTGTGGAGACTCAAACCTGTAAACTCGGCATTGTGGGAGACTGAAGCAAGAGAATCCCAAATTCCAGCCCAGCCCAGGCAACGTTATGACTTAGCAAGACCCTATCTCAAAATATATTAAAAAGGGGGTGTAGCTGGGGATGTAGCTCAGTATAAAGGCCATGGTTCAATTGCCAGTGGTGGAAGTTAGTAGATAATCTGCCTCCTATGAAATCACAGGAATTAAGTTCATCTAGTCAAAGCCTGTTTTTAAAAATTTCCTATAAGTCATGAGTGAAAGTGTATGCCTTCCTTGCTTTGGTTGACTCACAGTATTTCAGAATTTTAGTTAGCTTTATAGGGGCTCTGTTTTTCCTTAGTGAGACGGCATTTTTTTTTAAGGGGGGGCTCTCTCTAGTTTTGTGCTAGTGTTAGTACAACTGAAGGTCATTGTAGTTCTGTGATCCAAGCAGGAAAGTTAATAACCCTGATATCTCATATTTTAAATGTGCTTCGTCTTGCCCAGTTGTCCTCACAACACCTCCAGTCTTTGAAGCTAAGTAGTACATATTCATTCTCTCCCTCCTTATCCACTAACATCTTTTATTTTTGTATGGAACACTTTAATATCAGATTATTCATTTAGTTTAGTATTTAACTTTCAGATGACTACCTTCTAAGGTTGCTACAGTATTGATAGTAATTAATGCCTGTCATCCTTGTCTAGTGTACCTATGATTAAAATTGTGTTTTTAAAAGGGGCGAAGCTTGTTGTTAGAGCACTTGTGTAACTTGCATGAGTCCATGAGTTCAATACCTAGCCTTGAAAAAAATTGGTGCTTAAGACAGAGTACTGTATCTGTGCTAAGCTGAGGATGTATGGAAGTCCTTTATAGGCAGGAACAGATTAAAAAAGATAAGTTGGTTTTATTGATTGGAAACATGTCAAGAGTATGGGCTAATCACCTTCTATTTCTTATTTAAATATCAGATGTTCTATCTTTTTGTTGTATGAATTTCCATTCTGTTGAAACCATTATAATTCTGAATGTATTTGTGTTTTCAGTTGTCCTTATTGGAGATTCTGGTGTTGGAAAGAGTAATCTCCTGTCTCGATTTACTCGAAATGAGTTTAATCTGGAAAGCAAGAGCACCATTGGAGTAGAGTTTGCAACAAGAAGCATCCAGGTTGATGGGAAAACAATAAAGGCACAGATATGGGACACAGCAGGACAAGAGCGATACCGAGCTATCACATCAGCGTAAGTCTCAGAGTTTTATATTCTGTAATAGCCCTCAAGTGTATTTGGTTGTTGGAAAAGTGCAGTCATCCTCCCTTCTTCTCCAGGATACATTCTAAGACTCTGGGTGCCTGAAACCATGGATAGTACTGAGCATTGTTTCTTTGCATTTAATGGGAGCACGTTATGTCTGTTTTTGGAATATCTAAATTGCCAGCATTGTTACATTTGGGGGGGGCATTATAAAGTTACTTGGATGAAAGCTCTATAATACTGTGACAGTTGATGTAATAACCAAGACAGCTACAGGTGACTAAGGGACAAGTAGTTGGCCTGCATGGAGTAGGACTGAGAGTTTGTTCATCAGTTTGAAACTTAGAAATTATTTATTTCTGGAATTTTCCATCTAATATTTTTAGACTGTATAACCAAAAGTGGGAAGCACAGTCTTATAAAAGTGGGGACAACTACACTGGGTTTTTCTTTATTTTAAGAATTCTAGTATTAGGAATTCTTAAATATTTACTTATAAAATGCTTTAAAGAATGTATAATTCTAGGCTGGAGATTTAGCTCAGTGGTTCCAGCCATTGCCTGGCAAATACAAGGTTCCTGGTTTGATCCTCAGAAACCACATACCACAGTGCCAGGCATGGTTGGCTCCCGCCTGTAATCTTAGCACTTGGGAGGCAGAGGCAGGAGGATTGCTGAGTTTGAGGCTTGCCTGGGCTGCATAGTGAGCTCAGGGCCAGCCTGAACTACAAAGTGAGACCCTGTCTCAAAAAAAAAAGTATAATCCAAAAAATAAAATAAAAAACAATGTATAATCCATATCTTGAGTTTTGGTGTTCATTGTAAGTTGTGGTTGTTTTCTGATGGTTAAATCTATGCTTCTGTTTGCAGATACTATCGTGGAGCTGTAGGTGCCTTACTGGTTTATGACATTGCTAAACATCTCACATATGAAAATGTGGAGCGATGGCTTAAAGAACTGAGAGATCATGCTGATAGTAACATTGTTATCATGCTTGTGGGAAATAAGAGTGATTTACGTCATCTCAGGGCAGTTCCTACAGATGAAGCCAGAGCTTTTGCAGGTTAGTAACATGAATTGTGTGATTTACAGTGATTCTGTCTTTGTTTTGATAGTCTTCCAATGAGAGATAAATTGTAATGATTTTAGAAAGATAAACATGAATACTCAGCAAGAATTGTTTTAAAAGTTTGTATAGCTGGGCATGGTGGCTCACGCCTGTAATCCCAGCACTCAGGAGGCAGAGACAGGAGGATTGCTGAGTTCGAGGCTTGCCTGGGCTACATAATGAGCTCAGAGCCAGCCTGAACTACAGAGCGAGACCCTGTCTCAAAACAAAAAACAAAAACAAAACAAAAGTTTGTATATAGCTTTTTTTTTTTTAACTTCAGATTCTTAAAACAATAGTATTTTGAGCTTTTGTTGCCAAAAATTGTATAAAAAGGGCCGGAGATTTAGCTCAGTGGTCTCGCTGCCTACCTAGCAAGCGAGACCCTGTCTCAAAAAAAAAAAAAGAATTGAATACAAAACATGTCCTCTTCTTTTTTTCCTTGAAGAGGTAAATGAAATGTATTTTTTGTTTGTTTGTTTGTTTGAGACAGGGTCTTGTTTTGGTAGTTCAGGCTGGCCCTGAGCTCTCTTTGTAGCCAGGCAGGCCTCAAACTCAGCAGTCCTCCTGCCTCTGTCTCCCAAGTGTTGGGATTACAGGCATGAGCCACCACACCTCGCAAAATGTATCCTTTTTTGGGGGAGGGTACTGGGGATGGAATTGAGGCCCTTGTGTTTGCAATGTAAGCAGATAACACTTGAGCTAAATCCCCACCCTGAAGTGTATCATTTTTATTCTGTGCTTCCCTTCACTTTTTCATTTGCCTCTCTATACTTCATCATGTTCTGTGTGGGTCTGGAAAACAACATCCTAGGTAGTGTCAGGTACCGAAAAGAATGCAGTTCCTCAGGGGAGATACAACTTCTGTGGTTTCATAGAAACTCTCCCTGTTTCTTGTCAGCATTCTGGAAGGCTTGTTTTGTTAGGAACAACTAGTGTAAAACAGCATGTATTCTTCGCCAGTAAAATTATGAGCTTATACTAGTGGTTATTTTGTGAATGATTTTTCAGTAACATTTTTAGTATGTCAGGCAAGAAACAGTTTTTTTGGCTGTACTGAGGATTGAACCCCAGGCCTCCTGTGTGTTAGGCAAACATTCTACCATTGAGCTATACTCCTAGGCACTTTTTTTTTTTTTTTTTTTGAGACAGAGTCTCGCTTTGTAGTTCAGGCTGGCCCTGAGCTCACTATGTAGCCCAGGTAAGCCTTGAACTCAGTAATCCTCCTGCCTCTGCCTCCCGAGTGCTGGGATTATAGGCGTGAGCCACCATGCCCAGCACTGTGGTATGTGGTATTGATTGCTGGTGGGTATGAGTCATCACGCCCAGCATTGTATGTGGTTACCAGCATCGAACTCAGGACTTTGCATTTGTGAGGCAGGCGCCGGAACCACTGAGCTAAATCACTGAGCTCACTCCTAGGCACTTTTAAAATTTATTTTGAGATGGAATCTTGTCACATTATGCAGGTTGGCCTTGAACTTCCAGTGCTCCTGCCTCAACCTTCCAAGTAGCACAGATTATAGGACTGTGCTTCCATTGTTTTGCCAGGAGACAGCTTTATTTCAACAGTTGCAGAATTATAAGAGAATACCATGGCTTTGCAGTTGGTAGGGAGCAAACTAAAGAATAGAAATACCTAGGTATTTAGAAAGTTTGACATTTTGCATAGTATCATTTATTGTTAATGGTGGTATTTAGACATGAATATTTTAATTGAGCCAATGAAAATTTCTCACTGCTAACTTTAATTTTAATTTCCTAAAGTGTAAATAGAATAATACCCTTTCTGTCCCAGAAGTTTCAGAGGTCTTGGGTTTTTAAAAATAATTCTGTCATTTCCCTGGTAAGGTCTTGAGTATATCACATCCCTTGTCTTAAAACTTGCCAGGGTGTGGATGTGCGGTTCACTGGTAAAACATCTGCTTCACATGTGCAAGGCTCTGGATTAGATCCCCAGCACCATCAGGGGAAAAAAAAGATTGTTGGCCTGTTGCTAGAAGTGGACCTGGGGCAAGGGTGTGGTTTAGTGTTAATAAACTTGTTTCATATGTTCAAGGCCCTGGGTTCAATCCCTAGCACTGCAAAACAATATAACTTGACAAGACTGAAATTTTTGTGTCTTTCCACAGAAAAGAATGGTTTGTCATTTATTGAGACATCTGCTCTAGACTCAACAAATGTAGAAGCTGCTTTCCAGACAATTCTAACAGGTAAGATTTACATTTCAGATTATACGAGTAAGAAATAGAAGATTTAGGTAGGCAATTTAAACAGATGAATCAGAAAGCAAACTTAGTCCACAGCCATAGCACCCTGAATGTACGCCCGATATCAGAAAGCAAAATTATATATTATCCCATATGAGAACTATTTTAACAAGAGCAGTATGGAGGGCAAAATTAGGGCCGGAGATTTAGCTCAGTGGTTCCAGTGCCTGCCTCGCAAGTGCAAGGCCCTGAGTTCGATCCGGAAACCACATACAATGCCAGGCGTAGTGACTCACGCTTCTAATCCCAGCACTCAGGAGGCAGAGACAGGAGGATTGCTGAGTTCCAGGCTTTCCTGGGCTACACAGTGAGCTCAGGGCCAGCCTGAACTACAAAGCGAGACCCTGTCTCAAAAAAAAAAAAATTACAGTTCTTATTCACTGAGCTTCAGTTACCCCATTCATCTGATTTGTAGTGGGAAGACATTTTTTAAAGTAATTTGTTTACTTCTGTGTGCTCAGACCATGCATTTTATACTCAGTCATAGCACAAAGTTACGTTTAAATGTACTTTCTTTTTTAAAAATTGTTTTCGATAAATACTGAGATCTCAGCTATAGAAAGATGTATTTGTCCTTTTGAAATTATAATAGGGAAAATATATTTTTAAAAATCCAAGTGAAAAAAGTAAAATTCCCTATATGTAATAGGAAAAGCAAGGTGTCACTTGTAGATTAAAATCCAGCCAGTGTTTGTACCTAGAAAAGCTTAAAGGAGTAGTGGGAAAAGGTCAAAGTTCATGCTGTTGGGGAATGTAGGTAACCAGGTCAACCTACTGGAGAAGAAGACATTTGAACTGATGCATATTTACTCTGACTTCAGTAGGAGGACCAAATTATTAGTAAATTTCATCTTAATACTTTATTAATACTTAATAATTAATTACTTAAATACTTATACTTTATCAAGATGAAATTTACTAATTGAGTTTTAAAGAATTTCTGAATTGTATAGTAACGAGAATATGAATTACACTATAGTCTTAATGTATAGTTTTGTGGCGTTCTTTTGAACAGTCAGTACATAGAATCATTTAAATTACTTTCTGACTATAGTAAGTTTTAATTTAATACAATATGTGTGTTAAGAGAAACAGATATTTAACTTTATTTTCTTATTTTTCTGTAAAAATAGAAGGAATAAAACCTAATAATTAAGAACATGGACTTGCAAGCCTGAATTGGCATCTTTTTCTGACTCCTCCACTTAGGCTTTATAATCTTAGGCAAGTTACTTAACTGTTTTAAGTCTGTAAGGGTTTTTTTTTTCTCTCAAAACTGAGGATTGAACCCAGGCTTTTGTACTAAGGTGCTTCTTGGACCCCCTTTATGGGAGATGAACTCATGACCTTGGGTTTGCAAGGAGGGAGAGTGGTAATACTGAAATAAATTCCCGGCCCTCTCTTCCTTTTGTGAGACAGGGGTCTTGTTAAAGTACCTGGTTTAGCTTGAGATAGTAATCCTCCTCCTTCAGCCTCACAGAGTCCTAAATTGTAAGCATGCAATCATAGCCAGATAGGCCTTAATTTCTTTATGTGTAAGGTTCAAATATGTGTTAGTATTTTTAAAATCTTGCAATATGATCTAATTTGACTGTTGTGCTGTACTTAAAAGTTTTTGTGTCTTGACCCACAGCAAAGTGATTTGTCACTAAGACATCTGTAGATCCTAAAAGTCAGTATGAGTTAGTGATTGTAAGGAATTTAGCTGAGCGTAGAGGTGCATACCTATAATCCCAGCACTTCAGAGGCTGAGGCAAAAGGCTCTGAGGATCCCTGGCCTTTGAGCACAGTATTTTAGAATTTTTCTGTGTCAAGTCTCACTATAGATTCAAGTGAGTAAAACTTTACTAAATGTGAAGTATGCGTGCAAGCCCTATTTTTTTCTTTATAACCACTTGCATGAATTCTGTTGAGTCAATGTGTAGAGTACTAGATTGAGACCAAGGGATTTTACATACAGGCCTGTATGTAATTCAAGTCACTGAACCTCCCTAGTCCTGGGATTCATAGTGGGGCTGACCTTGAAGTGACTGTATAGCCCAAGCTGGCATCAAATTCACAGTGATCACCCTGTCTCAGCCTTCACAGTGCCAAGATTACAGGTGTGTGCCGCCATACTCAGTGTCATGGTGTTTTGAAAGGTGAGTTATTTCACCTTAACAGTTTGGATCTGTAAGGCTTATGAAAAACCTCACTTGAAAGAAATTTTTAGGCAGTTTTCATAGTTGGGACATTTCTTTTGCCTCAACTCTACTTTGCTGTAATTGTAGTCTGTTTTCTGCTCTCAGTTTCTAGCCCATTTATTGTATATTAGTGAAATGAGGCATAGTCTTCCATCTGCAATTAGTTATTGTCATTTTAACATTGAATTTCCTGATACTAACACTGATCAGTTAGCAGTATTGTATTCCTAAAATTGAGCTGTTTTGTCCTGCAGGGTAAAGAACAACATCGGGCTATTTTTCTTAAAGTTTATTGTAGTTTAAACTGAATTCACTACTTAATTAATGTTGCTTGAAAGCAGAGACTTTAGTTTTGCTTTCTGCCACTTTCCCTATTTATATTCTCTTATTTCCTCACCTTTTTCCATAAATCTGTGGCATCACAGATCTCTGTATATGGCAGCAGACACCCTGTGTTGCTTTGTAAGTGTTAGTATATTTGTTCTAAACTTTCCTGCCTCCTGTATGCCAGTGTGGGAGGACTAATGCTTAAAAAAGGAAAATAATCACCTCAGATTTGATTCAGCCTTACATTCAACAGTATTAAGGGAGCATTTACCAGATACTGGGATATTGCTGGAAGAAAATTGCTTTTTAATTTAAGATGCAAAATTATATGGTGTTGAAATTTTTTATTTGTGTCTGTCTTAGAATAGACCTATGGCATTCTTAACATCTGTGAATTTCATAGTAATTCCTGAAGATGATTTCTCCATGATTAAATTCAGAGTATAGATTTTTGGCAGAAATGCCACAGCAATGTTCTCCTATCAGGAGGCTCATGATAATTGGCTTAGTACTGGTATTGCTAATTTTGATTGCTTGTTTAAGGTGATACTTGCCACATTTGTCCATATAACTGGTAAGTCCCAGATACCTTTTAAGTATGAAGAGTAAATCCTTAATTCTGTGGCTGAAAAATTTTATTTCACTGAATATATTGCTTCTTTAAAAACGCAGAGTGGGGAGTGGGGAGTGGAGAGGTGCTAAAGGCCCTGAGATTGAGCTCAGTGGTTCTTGCATCTGGCTTGGAAGCACAAGGTCCTGAGTTTGATCCCCAATAACCACATACCACAGTACCAGGTGTGATGACTCACGCCTATAACTCCAGCACTCAGGATGCAGAGGCAGGAGAATTGCTATGAGTTTGATGCTTGCCTGGGCTACAGTGAGCTCAGGACCATCCTGAACTACAAAGCGAGGCTTTGTCTCAAAAAAAGAGGGTGGGAGGGGTTAAAGAGCCAGAGTGGTGGCACAGGCCTATAGGGCCAGCACTGAGGCAGGAAGATTGTTAATTTGAACTCAAGCTAAGCAATCAAGCCACTTAACAAGACCCTGCTGGAGATGAACTGAGTACAAAGGCCCTGGGCTCAATCCCCCAGTACTACAAAAAGAGGTGAGCTTCTGCCTCTGCTGCAGTGGAACAACTTCACCTTCTGCTATTTTCACAATTTTTTTTTTTATACTGGCAATTGAGTTCAGGGACTTAAATTTGCCAAGCATGTGCTGTACTGCTGAGCTACATCCCTTGGGCCTGTTTTCACAATTTCTGGAGGAATTAGTTTTAACTTTTCTTGTTCCCTAATTGAGAACACTTGCCTTTAACGTTCTTCGAATTGGTTTTCAAGTTAATTCACATGTCCATTAGAGTAGAAGAGTATGTCTTTTTTATTTAGCTTTACTTCATTATATTTAGAGCTTTGTTGTATTAATTTATTAGTTTATATTTAGATCTTCTACACAAGATTCTGATTGAACAATAAAACAGGATTCTTTCTAATCATACCTAACCTTTGGACATCTTGAAAAGCGCTATGCAGGAATTAGTGTATCCCATTCAGCTAGTTCTAAGGAGAACATGCCCTTGAAAGAGGGAAATACAGTACTTGCTTCTGGTTAGCAAGTTACTTGTTCCTTGATCCTTCCCCCACTGAAATACTAATCAGATACTGTACCAGCTAGGAGCCTGCTTCCTATTTTATCAGTTTTTTTTCTTTTTAAATGACACACCTAGCCCAAAGAGACTTATGTAAATTACTTAGGAACTTGTTAGAGCTGATTATTCTTGGAAAAAGTTTTTTTCCTATTTTTTTCTGACAGTTGCTTTCCTTTCTCTTTATTGCCCTGTTGGCGTTTTTTATTAGCAGTCATCTTTTTGATGACGAGAGTAAATGCAGCGGCAGTCCATTTCAGAAAGTATGCAGACAGTTTCACAATACTGCTCAAATGTCTTTGTAAAGAAATCTCTTCAATTATTTACTTATTATGTTCTCTGAGAAGTTTGTCTTTGCTTCTTCCAGTATTACATATATATGCTTTTTATGTCAGAGTCTGCAGGGTTCTTTTTTTCCCTTAACTGAATTTTCAAGACAACTTGTAAAGAAGTAAAACTTATAGGGGTCACATGTAATCATTTGCCCTTGAACAAGAAAATACGGTCAGTTTGGCATTAGAAAACATGGCATAAAAGGTGTAGTTTAACCACAAATTGATAATTATCTTTATTCCTTAGCCACTAGCCTGATTTAGTGAAGGGTAAATTCCTTTTCTCTAACCTTGACACGCTGCCATCCCTCTCCTTTTCCATTAAGAGACTGAATGAAGACTCTTTTGTGTGTTTTTAAGAACTCTACTCAGCTGCTTATCTATATTGTAATGTAGGATTTTTTTGCCTTTGTGTTTTCTTCACAAGCTTGTCAGGTATAATTTTACATGTTTCCCCCCCCTCCAAAAAAAAATCCAGAAAGGTTATGCTCTGGTCAGCGGCTCTTTACATGTTAAGTTGATTATATTGTCATGAAGAGTGTGCACATAAAATTTTAAGTCACCTCTTTTGAATAGTTAGTTACAAGTTAACTTTAGTTGAGATCACTAATAAACACATTAGTTCTTCCTTTTCTCCCAAGATTCTTTAGGGATTTTAGCATGTGTATGAACTTGTGCCCTTCCTCACGCACCCTAGAAAAATACAGGATGTATCTGATAGTACAGATTTATTTATTTGTCAATATATGAAGCTTTTTTTGGGTAAAGATAGACTGAAAATACTAAAAAAGTAGGGTGAAAGTACTTAGATGATTTAATTCAGATCTGTGTTTACAGAATGTATACTGTCCTTTAAAACAAGATTTGTTTAATTGACTGGCAAATCTTTCTGAAGTGGAAAAGATTTTTGTTTTGTTTTGGAAAGGAAATATTTTTATTTTGTTTTTTTGTTTTTTGTTTTTTGTTTTTTTGGTATTGGGTATTGAACTCAGTACCTTATGCTTCTGAGGCAGGCGCTAGAAATACGAAGCCAAATCCCTGGCCTTGTTTTGTTTGTTTTGAGACAGGGTCCTACTGTACACTTCAGGTGGGCTTTGAACTCTTGATGATATTCCTGCCTCAGTCTCCCAAATGCTGGGATTACAGGCATGAGCCACTGCCTCCCTGGAAAGGGAAAGTTTTAAAGTAATGATTGATTCTAATCAATGGCTCTTTGAAAGTAAAATGCTAAATTTATGTGTTCTTTGTTAGGTGTATCTTCTGTCTTTGTACTTTTTTATACTAACTCTTACATGGGTTCTTACTAAGTATCCTGTTTCTCTTTTTCAGAGATATACCGCATCGTCTCTCAGAAGCAAATGTCAGACAGACGTGAAAATGATATGTCTCCAAGCAACAACGTGGTTCCTATTCATGTCCCACCAACCACTGAAAACAAGCCAAAGGTGCAGTGCTGTCAGAACATCTAAGGCGTCTCTCTCTTCTCCCCTAGAAGGCTGTGTATAGTCCATTTCCCAGGTCTGAAATTTAAATATATTTGTAATTCCTGTGGTCACTTTTGTGTTTTATTACTTCCTCATACTTATGAATTCTTCCATGTCTTAAAGTCTTGATTTTAGCTTTATAAAATCATCCACTTTGTCCCAAATGACTGCAGTTTTTCCATGGTATGGCTTCACTGGCCTTAGTTTAATAAACTGAATGTTCAAATTCCTCAATTATTGTTTACTTTTCCTCATGGAAGCCTATCTCTGTAGGTCATAGTTGAACTTGATCACTTGAAGCTCAGACCCATTGGTCTTGATCAAATCAAATGAAGAAGACCTTAGAAATTAGCTATTACTTTGCCACAGAGCAGTTTAGAAGCAGTACACTCTTCTCTCAGTTTAGTGTATATTCTGACAAATCTAAGAGTTGCCCTATAAACATGGCAGGATTTTGTGAAGGTTTTCTATTATTCTGGAAGTCAATTTCTAAAATGCCTTAATCGGTTTATGTAGTTTAGTATAGTTTGGTTTAATTTTTGTAAGCATCAAAGTTGATTAAAAAGGACACTTTTTCTGGGGAAGAATGACCCTAATAAACACAAAAGACTGTTATGGTTTGGGTAGGGGTTATGGTAATGGGGCCAGGAGTTAAACAGTGCTGCCTGGAAAGCTGGGAACTAGGGGAATTCCTTCTGAAGTACCTCTGTTGCAGTGATCAGGCAGCCCAAGTCATTTAACTGATCTCATTTCCCAGCAGTAGATTATGTGGCATTTTATTGCTCAGGCAATAACTGATTTAATGCTGGTAATATCAAATTTTGATATGTTAATTTTGTTTTAAAACCTGCCAGTAAGTGAAATGCAACTTAGTTTTATCACCATATCCACCAGCAGGCATGGGTGATTATTTTAGCAATGCTTCTATTTGAGTTTTGCAGTGTATAATGGAATATAGTCCAGTTAAGTCTTTGATTTTAGTATGTCTGAAGGATACAGTGAGAGGTTAATTTATGCTCAAGTGGTACCACTTAAAGGCATGTATTCTTTTAGTATGTAAAATGAAATAGTACCTTGAGTTTAAGTAGAATGCATTTAAGCATTATAGAGACCTGAAGTAATTTTTTTCCACTACATTACTGATATCATTGAAGCAACTAGTTTCTCATTCAGAAATGTGCACACTAATATTTAGTTTTACTTCCTCGAGTGGATAATATTAAGTACTTCTCTGCAGTTTTCCGAACCTTGTCAACTGCAGTGATAGTTTGAGGATGATGGGATAGCTGAAAAAATATATGTGTGGACTTGCATAGATTACTATGTTTCATAGTTAATCTGTTTTGCGGTGCTCATGATGTGTGGGATGCACGGAAGGCATTGCTGTAGTCAGTCACTTCCTGTGTAGTCATTTTATTGTTTTAGTGTATTGATTATAAAGATACTATATTATCTATTTGTAAATTGCTACTTTGTATTTTATGCATGCTCTGTAACTTGATTTTTTTTTTTTAGCTATTGATTTGGAATATATTCTCATTCTAATAAACAGTTGTAGGGGGGTCTATTGTTTATGTTGTCAGATTACATTTTCTTTGGAGTGCTTTGGATGCAGCCCTGGAATACTTGATTCTGAAGAGTGTGCACCTAGGTGCTTGCATTAATTACCAAGTCAACATTGAATGGAGCATCAATATGTGAATTCAGGTGTGATGTTTGACCTTCAGTTTAGTTATGTTTTTCTTGGGAGAAGTATTAACAAACGTTGGGGAAATAGTCTCTGTATTTCCATATCTAACAGTGTCACCAAATACAAGCAAAGTCTCCATCTCTGTTTTATTTGAAATTGAGAGTCTTTTTAGTATTTTGCTGCTTGATCCTGCTTTTCATTTACAACATTGAACATTCTTTTAACCTGCTACATTGTTCTCAAAAAGTCATTTAGCCATTGTACTTTGATTTAAACCTACATGTTTTGGGGGTCAGGGATTTGGCTCAGTGGCACCTGCCTCACAAGCACAAGGTCCTGAGTTTGATCCCTGGTACCAGGAAAAAGAAATGTCCATAAATTTACATGTCATTGTTCTCAAGGGTTCTCTTTGATTTCTCTCTAATAATAGTTGCTACTTTGTAAGGGTTAGATATTATCATTAGACATTTCATTGAGTGTGCTTAATAATCATTTTAAGAGGTGGCAGCCAGTGTCTTTTGCCAGAGATATTTTCAGTTCTGAAGAGTTCTACAGAAAAGTTAGTGGTGTTTTTGTTCTTTGAGCACATCAGAGCTAATTCTATTCTTTTGTTGTTAGGAAAATGAATGTCTTAATTTTTGTCTTTGCTGTCTTAAAAAATCGAAATATTTTCAGTGGTTTGAAGTATTAGGATAATCTCTATCATCTACCTTCTACCTTAAAAGATCAGTACTGAGGGCCAGAGGATTAGCTCAGTGGTTCCGGTGCTTGGGTGCTTGCCTCGCAAGCGCAAGGTCCTGAGTTCCATCCCCGGAAACCACAAACAGTGCTGGGCGTGGAGACTCACGCCCACCAACAATCAATACCACATACCACAGTGCGGGGTGTGGTGGCTCACATCTGTAATCCCAGCACTCGGGAGGCAGAAGCAGGAGGATTGCTGAGTTCGAAGCTTGCCTAGGCTACATAGTGAGCTCAGAGCCAGCCTGAACTACAAAGCGGGACCCTGTCTCAAAAAAAAAAAAAAAAAAAAAAAGATCAGTACCATTTGAACATATTTGGCCAATACCATATATACACAAGAACTCAGACTGGATAGGTAAGAATTTAATCCAACCTGTTAGGTTTCAACTTAATGTTTAAAAATGTTATTTTAACAGAAAAAAATAATACAAATTGATTATCTTATGGCTTACACATCTCGTAAGCCTGAAAAACAAAACAAAATGAGAATTTTGTTTAGGATCATATATGACTTCCATTTATTTTTTTTTTTATTATTTTGTTGTTAGGAAAATGAATGTCTTAATTTTTGTCTTTGCTGTCTTAAAAAATCGAAATATTTTCAGTGGCTTGAAGTATTAGGATAATCTCTATCATCTACAATTTTAGGAAAATTTTATTGAGAGAGAAAGCTTCTGCCTTAAGAGAGACAGAAGGAGGGCCCGGAAAGTGGGTAACCCCCCTACCTCACTTTTTAGAGGGCTTTTATGGAGCAAAGCTACGAGGTGAGGCGGGTCTGAAATAGGGGGCTACCAATAAGATTTGAAAGAAATGGGCAAACTGTGACTAACCAATGGGTAAATGACAAGCATAGTTACTTCAGCAACTCTTTGATTGAATAGGGTCTAATGAGAAATCAAGCCCTAGAGGGTCTTGCTTGTCAGGAGACTCCTCCAGGTGGTTCAAGGTCCTGCCCATTATCTGGGGATTTTGTAAATACTGTCTTCCAGGGAGGGGCTGGATCCAGACCTTGACCTTCCACCCAGGTAGGAGAATGAGGCCTGTAGTTTCTCATTGATGGTGTTGACCTTCAGAAGGATCCTATTTTTGCAAGTCTTCCAAGGGCCGGCCCTATCTATCTGCCTACATATGTCTAGCTGGCTTTTCTACCTATAATATTCCCCCCTCTGAAGAGGTACCCGAACTGCTGTGAGGGGCAAATGGGCGAAGACTGATCTAACTCCTTCAAGCTGGAGAGGGGCGTAGTTGTAACAGCAGTCAGGGTCACTCTACAGAGGTTCTATCTAAAGGCCCTTGATAGACTCTGTGCGTTGTCATCTTAGGTGTACTGCCTTGAGTCTGGAGGAGACAAAAGTAAGAAAACAGTTAAGGATACATGGACCAAATAGCAAGGCCAATAGTATTGTGAATATGACAAATAAGTTTCCACTGGAAGGAACCCATAATAGCCTCCCACAGAGTTAATAAGGAGAAGGTCCACAGTGTTTTAGAATCTGACATAGCATCAACCTATCATTTGCCGTCTTGAACAATAGTTGAAATATTTGTGGATGGATCAGGGATGTATACACAACATTCAGCTTTTACAATCGCGCACCCCCTTTGGGCTATAGTGAAAATTTCTAGTGTAGGTGGCCTGGTTCTTTGCAGTGGTAGCAGGCAAGCTGAGTCGTTGACTACTAGATTTTTCATTTGAAACTCATAGTTTTAGTCATAGTCCACAAGTCAGTAAACACACCTTTATCTACCTTTTATGCGCATCTAAAGGGAGAGAAAGGTTGTCTTGAGTCCTACTCTGTTTATCTCACATGTGAAGACACATACACAGGTCAGGCAGACAGTTGTTTTAAGTCCTTAATTTGACTCCCGGAAAGAAGTCACCTGACTATTAAAGAGAAAGTCTAAAATTTAAGTCACTTAAAAAACATCTAGATATTACCATATAGCATTCATAAATCCACAGTCAAAGTTTTCAAGCCTATTATCTATCAGCAAACATTTTCTTGTCTACATGAGAGATGGAACCCATGTCTAGGGGAGGCAAGATTTAGGTAGCCTAATTTCATTAAAGAATTCACTCCTATATGCCACGTGGAGTTCTGTCTTGCTGGTAGAGAAAAGGGGTCCAACCATATAACTCGACTCGTAACGGAGGCTTATGAAAGGGTTTTGCTGGCATCGTTCAGAGCGCTCTGAGGCAAAGCACATCTGGAGATCACTGGCAAGCTCTCCCTTTCACCTCACTGAGGAGTTTTTAGGTATGGACAAGATGTGGAGATTCTCTCTTGATTACCCAGACGGGCGGTCGGGAGCCAGTTTCTTCTGGGGAACCTTCGGAACCCACCAAAGAGTCGCCTTGGCCAGGGTTCCTCAGTTGTTGCCCCAGTTTCCACTAGTTCCATGCAATCAGAGATCTGTCTCCGAAAGGAATCCAATTGCTTATCTGGTCAACATTCCACCCACGACTGCAAGTGGGGATTCACCAGAGGGCAACTGGAGAAACCTGTCCTCTGCTTTAAGAGTGGCAGCCGCCCTAGTGGCGTTTACTGGCTGGCAGAGTAACCACCGTTTGATTAAAATTCTATAAGGGACAGAAAAAAGCCTGAAGAGATCTATTTTACAGCATTTTAAGCAACAACCCAGTAGAAACACAACATGTACATACAATTTAGAATTTAGGCCATTTTGAAGCAAATACTAAAAACAAGGACCAGAATCTGCAGAATAAAGTTAAACCTTATGAAGCAAAGTTACAATTTGCAGAGAAAAACCAACCTTTTAGAGTTTCTGAAGGAAAGAAAACTTACCTTCGTGCAGTTATCTTGGTGGAACCTCCAATATGACGCAGGAGAGTTAAGGCCTAACTCCCCAGCTGAAACGCGAGTTGGTGTTCTCTAAAAATCGAAGAATGAATTTTAGGAACAACAGAGGTTTGAGTAGGAAAATTTTATTGAGAGAGAAAGCTTCTGCCTTAAGAGAGACAGAAGGGGGGGCCCGGAAAGTGGGTAACCCCATTTATTTGTGTTTTTAAAAAATGATCAAAGAGGGGGCCGGAGGGTTAGCTCAGTGGTTCCGGCGCCTGCCTCGCAAGCGCAAGGTCCTGGGTTCGATCCCCCGTAACCACATATAATGCTGGGTGTGGAGACACGCCCACCAACAATCAACACCACATACCACAGTGCCGGATGTGGTGACTCACGCCTGTAATCCCAGCACTCGGGAGGCAGGGACAGTATTGCTGAGTTTGCGGCGGCTTGCCTCGGTACCATAGTGAGCTCAGGGCCAGCCTGAACTACAAAGTGAGACCCTGTCTCAAAAAAGCAAAACAAAAAAAAATGACCAAAGAGACTGGAGATTTAGCTTAGTGGTTCTGGCGCCTGCCCAGCAAGTGCAAGGTCCCTGGTTCGATTCCCAATAACCATATACCACAATACTGGGCATAGTGACTCACTGCCACTGGCAAATCAGTACCATACACCACAGTGCCAGGTGTGGTAGCTCACACCTGTAATCCCAGCCACTTGGGAGGCAGGAGGATTGCTTAGTTCAAGGCTTGCCTGGGCTACATAGTCTGTGTGCTCAGGGCCAGCGTGGATTACAAACAGAGACCCTGTCTCAAAAAAAAAAAGATTGTGAAAGGATCATCTTATACCATGTCACTTACAGGTTAACACAAGGAGCTGTGACACACTAAAGAGGAGAGCACTGAATTTTGTTTTCTGGTAGGGCAGTGCCAGTGCTGTATCACTTTTTAGGATTAGACAGCTTCCCTTGCCTGTTCGTTCCCCTTTATAGTGTGCCAGAGAAACTGGAGTTGTCGTTCTAATGTTTTAAATAATGGCTGTGCTCTCCCAAGCTGCAGGGGACTGATGCTAATAAGAAACAGTACAACATGCTTATATCATTACATCTTATATATAAGGAAATCATTAGGATAAGGATGCCCATTTTCTTGGAAACTGAATGGAGTAAAGAATATTTGCATGATATATACATTTAATGCATAAATTAGAGAATATGCTGAAGTATTTGGTTTAAATTTTTGAAAGCTGTAGGTTTGTTTATTTAGCTTTTCTGAGACAGAGTCACGCTGTGTAGTTTAGGCCAGGCTTGAACTCACTGTATACTACAGTGTCTTTTCATTCTCAGTGATCCTCCTGTTTTAGTTGCTCCAGCGCTGGGATTACAGGTGTATACCACCATGCCTGGCAGTGATAGATTTAATACAGAATTAGACTGGGTGATGGACAGGTTCTAGTTATATCTTTCTCCCTTCATTCTCTTAAATATCATGGATAATAAAAATCAAGTCCAGGGGCTGGAGATTTAGCTCAGTGTTTCCAGCACCTACCTAGCAAGCGCAAGGTCCCTGGTTCAATCCCAGTAACCGGATACAACAATACTGGGCATGGTTAGTCACACTCAACAGCAATCAGTACTACACACCACAGTGCTGGGCGTGGTGGCTCATGCCTGTAATCCCAGCTCTCGGGAGACAGAGGCAGGAGCATTACTGAGTTCGAGACTTGCCTGAGCTACATAGTGAGCTCAGGGCCAGCCTGAATTACAAAGTGTGAGACCCTATTAAGTCCATAATGTGCATATTGCTTTGGGTCTTACCACAATAACTTGATTAAATTGTTACTTATTCCTTTGTTAACTCCATTAAATAAGAGGAAATTTTTCAGAACATTTGCAAATAACTTAGTGTTCCTGGTGTGCAACAGAGTATCCATCAATGCTAAGGAAAAGGGGCATTTGATGGGCTGCTGTGTCAACTATAAATTGAACTGCTTGTTTTCTGCTCTTTTAAAAAATTTCGGCTGACTTTGCTATGTATTTTAATATATATTCATTTCTGTTTGAGAACTTTTTTTTTTGAGACAGGGTCTCCTTTTGTAGTTGAGAATTTTAAAAAACACTTTTGTATTTAAGTTTTAAGAAACTAACTTTTTAATAGATAAAAGAAAGTAGATCAACTTGTAGAACCACCTATCCAACAAATCAGTGATTAAATTCAAGTGTATAGGTATGTGTTTACATACATGATGTGATAATTTTTTGGCTGTTGATGTAAGCTAATTCATAGTTTAAGCACTATTCAAATTTATTTCTTGAACATTTATTAAATAGGCTTGATAATTCTTTTTTTTTTTTTTTTTTTGAGACAGGGTCTCGCTTTGTACTTCAGGCTGGCCCTGAGCTCACTATGTAGCCCAGGCAAGCCTGGAGCTCAGCAATCCTCCTGTCTCTGCCTCCCGAGAGTGCTGGGATTACAGGCGTGAGCCACCACACCTGGCACTGTGGTA
Source organism: Thryonomys swinderianus (assembly GCA_004025085.1). Lineage (NCBI taxonomy): Eukaryota > Metazoa > Chordata > Mammalia > Rodentia > Thryonomyidae > Thryonomys > Thryonomys swinderianus. The sequence continues at coordinate 20,227 of PVIC010002520.1, forward strand.
TGTGGCATTGATAGCTGGTGGGTGTGAGTCACCACGCCCAGCATTCTATGTGGTTACAGGGATCGAATTCAGGACCTTGCGCTTGCGAGGCAGGCGCCGGAACCACTGAGCCAAATCTCTGGCCCTAGGCTTGATAATTCTTGACACAGATATGAACATAAAATGGCTTGTGTATTGGCTGTTAACCAGTCTGTTACTAGCAATAGCCACGGTAGTGAAAATTAGAACTTAACAAACAGCATTCCTTTCCTGGTGTTTTAATCAGTGGAATTTAAGCTTGCCTCAAACCACAAAGTCTCAGATCCTGTTACCCCTGTTTCACTAAATAAATGTACTGCTTTAGCTCCTATTGCCATCTAACCTCATGGCATCTCTGGGCATACTGTTTTCTGAGGTGCCTCTAGGGTAGTAGTGTAGTCTTCAAGAAGAAGTTGACCATTAGACTGGCCTCTGCATCAAAGCTTTCCGTCATGGGGCCCAAGAATATTACAGAACATAAATGACTGACATGCGACAGCCTGAGAAGCTCTCAGGAGCAACATTATTTCTATAGCTTGTCTTTAATGTTAAACCAACTCTGGAGGAAGTCTTAAGGGTCTTTAGTTAACTAGTAGGAGTTTCTATAAAGTGAATAACTACTTTGAGAGATCTCAGGTTTATGTACTTAAGGCTCTAAAGGGGATCCATTGGTTGACAGTGGCTTAGGAGGTAGAGGACAGATAAGAAGGAAGTGGGACATAGAAGCTGCAGACCAAGGCTTCTATCTCTGTGGGTTTGGATTAGAGCACTACTCAGTCAATGGAGCTCTGCAAGTCCTGGGAGAAAATACATAACCAGCCCTCTGCTGATCACCAGAGCCTTCTGTTTGTCCCTATACTTTTACGATCACATTGGTAAGATCCTCAGGTTAGGGAATATGCTTTGCTTATATTTCTGTTCCTAGTATTACCTTCCCCCTGCAACCCTATGTCAGAACTGCTAGGGAGGATTAAGAGTGAGGGGTTCATTCTGGTATAGCTTGGGAGCTATAGTCTGAGAGTTACCGTCAGTTTTACAAAATTATTAAAAGTTTTACAGGCCGGGCGTGGTGGCTCACGCCTGTAATCCCAGCACTTGGGAGGCAGAGACAGGAGGATTGCTGAGTTCAAGGCTTGCCTGGGCTACATAGTGAGCTCAGAGCTAGCCTGAAATACAAAGCGAGACCCTGTCTCAAAAAAAAAAAGTTTTACAGAAATATAGTTGTATATATATTAAACTTTAGGTTTGTAATAGAATATAAAAAATATAAGTAGTTTAATGAACACCATTGTATCCATCAATGCATCTGTCTTAGAAAGATTTTCCATTTCTTGCCATACTTATTAAATGTGGTTCTCGTCTCTTTGGTCAGATGAATGACTAATAGAATATATCATTCTTGAATTTTCTTATATTGAGTGTGGAACCCACAGCTATTGGCCTTTGGTTACTATTTATGGTATTGAGTAGTACAGTATTCTGAGACTTAAAAACAGGACATAATTTTAAATTATTCTGAGTACTTTTTTTAGCCTTAAAGCTTGTGATTGTTTTGTCTTTTCCTAGTAAATCCCCAGCCCCTCAGAGTTACCTGTTAATCTATTCTGGCCCCCTTCAGTCAAACTCGGGACCTTGCATTTGCCAAGCAGTTGTGGTGCAACTAGGCTAAATCCCCCACCCCTGCCTATTAATCTATTCCAGATGACTCTTATCTCTAATTAGCAAAATGATACTGATTTTGAAGTTAGTTTTGAGGGTCATATAAGCCTTAAATCAACAGGTTGGAATATTTTAGTTTGACCCATATATGAGATTTATGTATGCTTTTGAAAACATGAGTGATAAATGTAAACTTATTAGATGCATTCAGTGAGTTGTTTTTTCTGTTTTATTAAAAATGAATCCTGTTGGGCCCGGGATTTAGCTCAGTGGTTCCGGTGTCTGCCTTGCCAGCACAAGGTCCCAAGTTCAATCCCCAGTACCACATGGTGGCTCATGCCTGTAATTCCAACACTTGGGCAGCAGAGGCAGGAGGATTTTTGTGAGTTCTAGGCTAGCCTGGGCTACATAGTGAGTTCAGGACCAGCCTGAACTCCAAAGTGAGACCCATTCTCAAAAAACAAAACAAAACAAAACCCTAAAAATGAATCCTGTTGCTCTTCTGTCAGATAGGTCAGAAGGCTTTGTTTTAAAAGGTCTTAGGCCAGATAACACCCAGAGCCACTGTACTGGATGAGAACTGCTAGTCGAAACCTATTGGTGGAATTTATATAAATTAGGTAGTCCTTGTACCTGCCCTTCCTTATTCCATTCCACGGAACAGCCTTATGCCTCTGGAGTGGAACACAGCTGTAATAAGATATCTTTTAGTATACATACTTGGGGAAACAGATGTGTATACACTTTAAAGATACTTTTGACAGGAAAAAGAATATATTGGTCCCATTCATGACTTAAAGGTAGAGAATCCCTTGTTAACCTTTCGAGCTGGAGATTTAGCTCAGTGGTTCCAGCACCTGCCTAGGAAGTGCAAGGTCCTGAGTTTAATCCCTGGTAAGTGCACACAACAGTACTGGATGTGGTGACTCACACCTACCAGCAGTTAGTACCACGTAACACAATGCCAAGCATGGTGACTTGCACCTGTAATCCCAGCACTCAGGAGGTACAGGCAGGAGTATTACTGTGAGTTCGACATTTGCCTGGGCTACATAGTGAGCTCAGGGCCAGCCTGAACTACAAAGCGAGACCCTCTCTCAAAACAAATGAACAAAAAACAACCTTTTTGCTATTATTTTCAAGTGTATATTGGCATAACTCTTACTCTTGCAGCTGCTTAAAGTGACCACACAGAATCATTAAAACCCTGAAGTGCAGATGGTGGACAAGTTCAGTTTACATGCAACAGTAAACATTCTTGGTCAGTTAGTTTGAGAAATTTATTTTATTTTGTACAAGATACAATTCCCCTGCACAGTGAACAAATATATTACAAATCTGTGGATTAAAAAAAGTATTGCCATTTCATAGTTTCTTATGCTATTATTATACAGTTGCTTTCTTTAGTCATCTGAATTGTATGCCTATCAATTTGATTAAAAGTTTAATTTCTGAAAAATATCAAACAGACCTTTTCAAGTCACCAATAAAATATACGTATTTAGGCTGACCATGAACCTGTTTGTGACAGTGCTAGACAGCAGCAGTTTCTCCACAGTTGCTGTGTAAGATTGAAATGTCTTGTACCAGTAACTCTTAGATATGTGAAGGCAGCTCTTGTCACCATAGGTCGTTCACATCCTTTGCCCTTCGCTTCTCTGTACTGTCTTGTCTGATAGGAGTTGTATTACATTGCTTTAAAAAGTCACAGAATGCTAGAGCTGAAGGGTTGTTGGAGCTTCTTTCCACACTTCTCTCCCTTCTTATAGACAAGGGAAATAAAGGAGTCATTCACTTGCCAAGAGTAACCCTAAAATCTCCTGACTCAGTGCTCTAGCCCTATCCACCTCTTGCTGGATACCTTTGGCCAGAGGGTAGGTGGCAAAAGACGGGTGAAACTTGAAACTCAGTGACGCTGCTTGTTTGCAGCTGACCAGGTAGCAGTTCTTGTGCATGCAGGATAAGAGGAGATAAAACCTGGGATTGAGATGAAGTTTCTCTTTGCTGATCTGACTTCCCCATCGTTCTTCCTCCTTGCTTTACAAAGATAATTGAGCACATGTGGCCCTGAAATACTGAGGTAAGTCTCTTATCTCTTATTTCTTTCTATATATATATGAGAATATTTACTTGGGCCTACAAAGTAATTTTCTAGTATTTGTATTTTAATAAGGCCTTTTTTGAAAGTCATTTTACTGTTGCTGATTACTCCCATGCACACATGCAGCATTCATGTAAGTATTGTATATTTTCATCTAACACTAAAATTTGATTATGCCTTGAGTGAAATAGGGGAGGGGGCCTTCCTCATTAATGTTCTTGCTTTTGTTAGGTGCCCAAACTAATGTATTTTGTGTCTGACTTCTACTGTGGTCAATTTCTACTGAGAGTTTTTTTAATTGGCTGAACTATGACCAGAATGCAGTGGCACCAGCATGACCATTCACTTCCTTGGTTTGCCCTGTTTTAATCCTTGTGAAGAGGTCCTCTGTAGGCCTTGGAAGTTGGCTCCATTTGGGATCATTCAAAGCTCATTTACCTATGTTCATTAGTAATAAAAGGTATAGGCCATCTGAATAAAGATCTGGAGCATTAACTTACTGGAATACATATTTGGCCATCTTGGAATATGGTTTTAAGTACTTCATATCCTCTTGTGCCATTTACTATAATGTCTTTATACCAATTTACAGTGACTGGTTATAGTCCATTCTTTCTTTGATCATTGGTGTCATTTAGTTCCATCAAAAACCATAAGGTATGATAAGCAACATGAACTTGGTATATCCACATTTGTCTTACCTCCTCTATACTTTTGGTTCCATACTACATCAAGCTCAAGATGTATAAAAACTGCTTAGAAGCAAATATTTTCTCAGTCAGAAGATCCCAACTAAATAAAGGAGGCCAAATAGCCAGTCTTAGGCATACTTCTTACCAGTTTATGACTGCTTACTTAATTAAGCATCATTTCTAGGTCCTATTTCACATGAAATGAGTCAGGTGTCAGATAGATTAAGGCGATATAACAAGATCAGGACTTTCTATAAGTTTTTCTGGCAATTTGAATTGGCAAAATTTGGTAAAGCTGGCCTAGAAATCAATGTAGACTGAAAGAATACTGCAGTTTGCAAACTTTCTTCACTTTTTGAGCCAGAAGAAAGTTGATGTTTATTAAAATCTTACATTTTTTTTTAAAGGAGGTGTGCATTAAACAGACTAAATTTTGTAGTTTTGGCCATTACAATTCAATGGGCTGGGTGTATAGGACTGATAGTACAAGTTTGTGTATGTATACTAATTATCTTAGCAGTGAAACAGATGTTCATGGTAACAGTAACCAAAAGTACATAATACATTTCATGTGCCTTAAAGTAACCCATTCCCCTCTCCAGGTCCCTTTTCCTCCTGGGAAGGTTTGTTATTTTTATATGCTTTTTAAGCATCAAATTTCAGAATATTAAATATATATAAAAGCTATATTTAGCTGATGTGGATGAGTTGGAGTAAATGTTTTAGAAATCATATAATCCAGGGCATTTGGGGCAGGAGGATGGGTGAGTGATAGGATTTGTCTTTGTGTACAGACTTCTTTGAACAGTTATTCAAGTCCCGTTTGGAAGCTCTTCTTTAGTTCCAGGTGAACATAATAACTAATACGCAGCTGGAGCCAATCTGTATCATTTCAAGTCACGGGATTGTTTTCTTCAGAGAGTCAGAATATTCAGCAGAACATACTGTGAGAGAGAAGCTGATCTCTCTTAAGATTGCTTGTCCTGGGAGGGCCCATTGGTAGGGCTTTGTCTTACTGGGAGGAGGTCATAATGACCAGGAATATAACTGTTCCTAGGAATGTCATATGAATTCTGGATATGGCTGGAGTTAGGACCGTGGCCTTCTTGGACTACACTGACTGTGGGCTCTAAGGAATATAGTGAAAAATGAGTTCAAAGAACAGATTAGCGCCGGGCGTGGTGGCTCACGCCTGTCATCCCAGCACTCGGGAGGCAGAGACAGGAGGATTGTTGAGTTCGAGGCTTGCCTGGGCTACATAGTGAGCTCAGGGTCAGCCTGAACTACAAAGTGAGACCCTGCCTCAAAAAAAAAAAAAAAAATCAAAGAACAGATTAGCTTTGGTTGCCTTCTTGGGAGGGAAGAGAATTCTGTTGAACTCGGTGGGGAGAGGAGTTGGGGTCTGTAAATCTAGACAGATACTGAGGGTTAGGCTTGAGGCTTGGTGAAGATACAGAAAACCTAAGTGAATGTACTGTTGAAATCCTAGCCACTGGTCAACCCCAAGTGATTTAGGATCATAGAGGAGTAAAGTTTAAACTATGAAGGAGACAATTCAGGAATGTGTAAGTATTGGTTCCAATTGTTTTTTTAATTATGATTTGTAGCAGTAATCGTGAAGTCTGTGTACCCATTTCCCCACCCTATTTCTGCTTTATATTAGTTTTGGTGCATGCATATGTTTGTGATTCCCACCTTTGGTACTAGGGATCAAGCTCTGGACCTTGGTTTGTGAGGCAGGTGTGGCACCACTGAGTTAAATCCCCAGGCCCTATGTGTGTTTTAAAGCAGAGTTGGCACAAGAATTTGATTTCCTGCATTGAGGGTAGGGCAGTTCTGGGAAAGAGTTCACCTTGTATTCCTTAAAAAGCGACCAAAGAAGCGTGTGCTGCCAAGGTGGGGTGAGTGGCGAGGACTTGATTTTACTTGAGTTGCTGCACTTTTGCCCTAATTTGGTAAGTTTTCACTTATTTGAGACACCTACCAACTTCATATAGATTTTTATTAGATGTCGACAAGGATGGCACATCTGTGTACGAAGACCCCCTGTGCATAGGCGACTTCATTTCTACGTAGCTGTTCTCTGGAAACTTGCAGGTGAGGATGGGTGGGTCCTTAATTGTGGCATAAGGGTTTTCACTGCTATTCAAAGAACAAGTACTAGAGCTGCATACGGATTCTTTCATGTAATCTGCAAGGCAAGAGAGATTTCTTAGACAAGCAAGAATCTAAGTCTTCATTTAAATGAGAGACAGCTATCAAATTTCTGTGTCTTTGGGATCCTGGGGCTTAAAAAGCCTATGATAATGGAAGATTTGTTTATTAAATGTCTGTGAGTTGTGTTTTTCCAGGCAGGCAGAGTTCTTTTTCCAAAGAAACTTAGTTTTTGGAGAACAGGAAAATGTTGTTAGTAGATACTAAGATACTCAAGCTTTCATGTATATATTGTTTGTGCAAATGCTAGTTTGTGTTTTATGGCATGCAGGCCCTGAGAGATTGAAGTGACTTGGCTTAGGTCTCACAGCTGGTCAAGATACCAGTGCCAAGGATCCATGCCCTAGGAGTCCTTGACCTGTGTTGTTTGTGGGGAGGGGTTACCTATCCCAGGCCTCCTTCAAACTTGTGTTGGATCCTTTTTCGTCAGCTTACTGCTGGTGTGCACCACCATGCACAGCAGTCTGTGTGTCTTCTGATTTAAATTCAAAAGCAGGTGCATTTGAGCACAGATGCTAGCAATTTAGCAAGTTTAGGTGGCAAACTAGCAGCCTTACTGCCTTACGAGTTCCTGGCTAGAGTTGGGCAAAGTGGACTCTAATAAAGGTGTAAAGAGCACTTGAGCCTCAGTCTAGCCTTGCGAAAGTTCCTGTTTTCTAGTAAGTTTGCAGCGTGGCCTTGACGGTTGCTTTCTGCACTTCCCGTAAATGCTGACTGAACCCTGTTTCAGCAGTGTCCTCTGATACAAGAACTTATGCTGCTTCCTGCCACCTCTTTATTGCATCATTACAAGACTTAAGGGTACAAAAAAAAGCAAAGTGGTTTCCATGTACGTAATGAGGTTACAGGTGCACTAGAGGGAGACCCCACACTGTCCATTCTCCATGTCAGGGAGCTGCTGCTTTTTGCAGATCATCCCAAGGAGGCAGGACCCACCTGGAAGAGGCAGCAGGCTCTGGCAAAATGAGTCTAGCAACTCTTGAGTCTTGGGGTTTGAGAGTCAGGGGAGATCTAAGAGGGCAGCCAGCTCTCCGTTTCTGTGACAGTGAAATTCACTAGAGCCATCACATTTGCATTGCATCCCCATTTACCTTCTGTCCCCAACTTGTGAGGTTAATGAAAGTGTTAAAGCAAAAGTGACATAAGTTAGGTAGTGGAGAACAGAGTTCTGCCTGTGGCTGAAGTACCTGAGCTAGATGCCACAAGTAGGCTTTCCTCCTGTAACAGCTTGGTGGTTAGCAGGGAATTTTTTAGTGTGGAAACCTGTTCTTTGTTTTAGCAGGTTGACATTTCCTCAGTCTTGTATGAAAGTTTTTTTTTTTGAGACAGGGTCTTGCTTTGTAGTTCAGGCTGGCCCTGAGCTCACCATGTAGCCCAGACAAGCCTGGATCTCAGCAATCCTCCTGCCTCTGCCTCCCGAGTGCTGGGATTACAGGCATGAGCCACCACGCCCAGCACTGTGGTATGTGGTATTGATGGCTGCTGGGTGTGAGTCACCACACCCAGCATTGTATGTGGTTACGGGAGATTGAACTCAGGACCTTGCAAGCACCGGAACCACTGAGCTAAATCTCCAGCCCATATGAAAGTTCTTGATTGAGACTTGAGTACAGAAACGGCTTTCCCAAAGTCAGCCTGCTTAGCAATAGCAGGTCAAAGTCTAGAACTAGAGTGCTTCCCATCAGAGTTTAGCCCATAAGTACTGATGCAGGCTGGCAGTCTTAGATTGTGACCCTGATGGCAAATGACCCTAGAGAGAAAGGGGGAGAAGCATTCTTGCTCAGCAGTGAGCAGGTTCAGACAGTTCTGGCAAGGATTTAGAGAGGCTTTAGGCTCTCGCTCACCTGCCCCAGACTACATAAACCTGCCCCTGGGGAGTGGCCATAAGGTTAAGACCCCCCCCCCCGGGTGGGCCATCTCTTGGTTTGGGTTCGGTCATCAGGCAAGGAGTAAGATAAAATAGCTCAGGGCTTCGTGTGCACTGAGGATTGCTTGCAGAAAGGCTAGCACCCCTGGCTTGGTTGCATATTTTCTAAAATTTGAGAACAACAATAGCTTACTTTGTGGAGTACCTAATGTTAGACCACATTCCAGTTAGGTCATTTGACGCTTACATCCCTGAAGGGGGCTGCATGGAAGGAATGTTTTATTAAGAAATACAGAAACTGCAACTGCAAGGGGGGTCATGAGTATGTTGGTAAGTGGTTCACTCAACTCAGCTGGGTCTTCTTGGATATCAAGTCAAGGTGTTTCTCTACAGGGCGTCTTGCTACTACAAGGCCTTATATCTAAACGCAGGTGGTCCTCTCTACCCTCAAGGATAGCTGTAACATTGGGGCCACGCCCTGCTGAGAGATGAGGCCCAGCTTCAAGCTTCTTGTGGGTATCTCATGCCCAAGTTCTTGTAGTGGAGGAACTTTATTGAAGCTCTGGCTTAATGCAGCACCTCTGGCTCATCCAGCACCTCTTCCTGTTGTCACCAAAATGTTGGAGCTGCTTTCAGGATTTGGGAAATACTATAAATTGTTAACTCTGGAGCCATAGTTACCCCTAAGTGGGTAAGAGACTTTGAGGTTGTGGGGAGGAGATTGGACTTGGGTGGAAGTATCTTCTGTTCAAGTGCCAGATGCAGAGACAAGGAGAAATCTGTAGTGTTATGTTCAGTGGACTGGAGGCTGGGAAGGACACTGAATTGACCTGCATCTGCTGGGAATGGGAGAAGGGCAAGGCCAGCTGGCAAACTTCACCCCAGCAGTGCTCTCTCATCTGGCTGAGTCATGCACCTGTTTGCCAGGAGGAAAGCCAGTGAGAGGGGAAGAAAAACCAGCTGCTCTTACTTCCTCATCCTTCCACAGCCCCAGCTCCAGCCCTTCAGGGCATTTGGCAAATAAAGGGGAAGCTTCAGCCTTGGGGTGCCCCAGCTCCGGGGAGTCACTCCTCCTGGGCTTATAATTAGCATCAAGATTAAAGGCTGAGTCTTTTATAAATGTGCTGGCATTTGCTCTCATTAAGTCCGAGGTCCTCCAAAGCACTGGTAGTTGAGAGGGGCTTCTGAAAGGAACTAAACATGTTCATTTTACAAGGAAGCAGAAGCCTAGAGGAAATGGCTTTTTTGAGTGGGATGTGAATCTATCCAGGCATCTGATATCCACTTAAGGCCCAATTTAAGTGCTGGGCAAAATCAGGCACCAATGCTATTTGGCTACTGCTTTTTTTTTTTTTTTTTTTGAAACAGGTTCTCACTTTGTTGTTCAGGCTGGCCCTGAGCTCACTATGTAGTCCAGGCAAGCCTCAAACTCAGCAATCCTCCTGTCTCTGCCTCCCGAGTGCTGGGATTACAAGCCAAGCATGAGCCACCATGCCTGGCACCGGCACTGTGGTATGTGATATTGATATCTGATGGGTGTGAGTCTCCATGCCCAGCATTGTATGTGGTTACCCGGAATTCAACTCAGGACCTTGTGCTTGCAAGGCAGGCGCCAGAACCACTGAGCTAACCCTCCAGCCCCTGGCTACTGCTTTTTTAAAAAAATTCTTTTAAATGGCTCTGGGCATTGAACTCAGGGCCTTCACACCAAGCTAATCTCGAACTTGTGGTCCTTCTGCCTTAGTCTTCCACAGTGTTGGGATTATATAGATTTACCACTAAGCTCCAATGGTATTAATAGGCCACACCAATTTTTCTTTTCCTGGGTAATAATTTAGCACCCTTCTCTTGAGAGATGGCCTGTGGGGAAAGGGAAGATGGTCTTGGGGTCAGATGGAGAACACAGAATGCAAAGGAGTTTCAGAAGTCAGTGTGCTCCTAAATACCTATGAACCCATGGTAATTTCATGGAGGGGACTCAGAGCTTGGATGGTAAAGGACCATACAGGTGGGCAAAGTGGCAGCAATAGTGGGCTCCAGGATTCCACGATTAAAAGATGAATGCCAGGAGGATTGCGGAGTTCACGGGGGCTTGCCTGGTCTACATAGTGAGCTCAGGGCCAGCCTGAACTACAAAAGCGAGACCCTGTCTCAAAAAAAAAAAAAAAAAGATGAATGCCAGCCAGGTGTGGTGCCTCATGCCTGTAATCCCAGCACTCGGGAGGCAGAGACAGGAGGATTGCTGAGTTTGAAGCTTGCCTAGGCTACATAGTGAGCTCAGAGCCAGCCTGAACTACACAGCGAGACCCTGTCTCAAAAAAAAAAAAAAAAAAGAATGCCAAGTGCCTCGGAGGATTTTGTATGTGGCACCTGGAAATGTCTAACTGGCAAGGGATTGAACACAAGGCAATTCACTGCTGAATTGTGTGCTAAAGGTGAGGCAGAAAGGCCTCAAGATGACAATAAGAGTGGTGCTCATCAGTGAGGAAGAGGAGAAAGAATGGGTGTTGACTGGATGAAGACTTGGGAGTGCCGGGTTTGGGAACCACCCTTCTGAAGAGGAAGCTGTGGCCCAGGCCAGTGGTGTGATCTAGTCAGTAAGAACTGCAGCCCAGCCCTCTCCAGTTCTCAGCAAGGGCCCTTCTCTTTGAGTTCAGAGTCTTACTGTTGGCAGTTCTGATTTGCTTTGACCTGGTGGTTTTAGAAGATAGTTTAATTTGTGGTACAAAGTAAACATTTATTTGGGATTTAGCCCATAAGCAGGACTTGTTCCATGACTTTAAGTATTTCTAACAGGTTCTGAATTGTACTATTATGTTTTTCTCTTTGAGTTCTCCTGCTCTGATGTGCTTGTTGCTGGCACATCTGCCTATACAATACTCTTTTATCTCTTAAGTTAAAGGATGATTATAGTCAGTATAGTAAAATGAAATCAGGCTGCCCTCCTGCTAAGGCCTTAGAGGCTGGGTCATATGATCCCATAAAACAGGAATGAAATGACGCCAACACAGAGACTCTGCTTTCCTTAGCATTGTTTTACATTTATGGTTTCGAGTCTAAACGTAGCTACCCTAATCACAATGCAGAGGACGACCAAGTGCATGGAAAGCTGTCTGGGCCTGCCTGGGCTTACTCATATATGAGTCATGTGTGTTCTTCGAGCTGGAAAGGCCCTTTGAGCTCTTTGTTCACAATCCTCGACTTGTTTATAAAGAAACTGAAGTCACCACGATGAAATGGTAAGCTGCCTTTTGTTTTTAGCCTCAACTGATAAAATGGGTCAGGATTTGGATTTGCCTGCGTCTAGATGGTTTCAGTCAGAAGAGAAAATTGTCAGAATTCAGCTTTCAAAGGGTACCATCTGTTGGTTGGCTTGGAGTCTTGGGGTGACCTCCTGTTTTCAGGCAGTTCTTTTGGGCATTGCATAGAATGCTGATCGTCCTGCATTCTTACTGCTCTTTGACTCAGAACAGGTCACTTGCCACCTGCCCCTTCCTCGCCTCATGTCTGTCTCAAGTGCTGTCACAGCTAGTTTCAGGAGACGGTTGTGTCTTGAGCCTGTCTAAGGCTGGGCCTGAAAGATCAGAACAGTAACTCCCAAGTCTGGGTCAGTCTAGACCAGTGGTTTCTAAATGATAGTTGGATACCACGCTGCATAAAGATATCCTTAGATCCTCATCACAGATGGCGGATTGCAGGGCTCTACTTGCTGGCTACTGCATCAGTGTCAGGGAGGTGTTTTTTGTACTTTACGGGTGATTCTGGTATACAGCTAGATTTAGCATGTTCAATGAGACATATCTTTGTTTGGCTGAAGCATTTGTAAGTGGATCCCAGAGACAAAGGATATCCCCATTACATTTGCACAACCTTTACCATGTGAAAAACACTTCCATCTGTGATTTTATTGAATACTTACAATAGCTTTATTAGACAAAAGGACAGGCATAATTATTCCAGCCTTGCAGATGGAAATGAGCCCTGGTGAGTTCACAGTAAGTGACAGATCGAAAACCCTCTATTTCACAAATTTGGCATTTAAACCTAGGACCTAGGGCCAGGACTCGACCTTTCACTTCTGGCTTCACCTGTAGGCATCAATTCTTGTGTGTTAGGGAGTTGTCCTGGTTTCTCTGCTCTCAGGGCAGAGATCTCTAAGGGTAGAATCTCACCCAGCATTAACTCTGGTTATCACTTTCATTCCCTGTGGCCCAGCAAGGCAGTGGGTGTGGGGTGGCATTCCTCACCAGCACAACAGGAGGCCTCTGGGGCAGGTAGATTGACTTTATTTCAGATTTTATAATCAGTTTAATTTATACTAATTGGTTAGATAATGGCATTCTACATTTCCAAAGACATTTAGTTGGCATCTATAAAAAAAAGGAAGAGCCCACTAGCATTTGCTAGGCAGGTGCAACTGAAATTGGAAGATGAATTCATGATCCTGAGTGCTCCTCCTGGGCAGAGCTTACCCAGCAGCCCCAGTCATGTAGTCCTTTATTTATTTATTTTTTTCTTCTTGGAATATAGTTTCTTGAGTGAACTTCCTGGCCAGTTCAAATCTGTACTCTTTCTCTTGCTAGGCCCTTTGTAATAGGATTATCAGGATTGGATACTCTACCTTTGAAGTCTTTGTCCATAATGTATGTGTTCTGACGTCTATCCATTCCACAAGCACCTGGATAGAAATAATACAAGGAAAGAAAGTAGGGGGTGTGAGGTTTAGACTGCTGTGGGTTGTTTTCTCCTATTCAGGAAGTAGTTATTTATTGCAAGAATATTATTCTCAGTTTATCTTAAGTCATGTTGAGCTACAGGAATTTATAAAAGGCTCATCGCATTAAGGGGCCTTGTTAAGCACCCCCCCACACTCAGCCTTCCCTTTAACCTTCACCCTCGGGATAGGCCTCTTAGGAGATCATAAAAGACCTCCTAGGTGCCACCTGCTGTCCCCGTAGATAAACTGTCATCCCTTAAGGGGAGCATATGACATTCCAAATCTCCATTCTGTTGGATTTTAGAAGAGAGGTTGAGCTAGTTTCCTACCCCTGTCAGCTCTGGGCCTGCCTCTCCTTCCCTAGATCCAAGGCTCGGTTGAGGGAAGACACGTGGCTGGATTCTTGTGTTGTCTTTTCAGGGAGAACAGCCTTTCATATCCACAGGCTCATTTTTTGGAGGTTAGATTATTTGTACAGCATTGAGTCATGGTTTTCAAAAGCATTAGCAATGTTTTTCACCCCAAGGATTTCTTTATCTCTTTTGCTATCATAGTTTTCTTCCCTAGGCTCCTATAACACAGGGTCCTGAGCCCTAGCCAGAGGCAGGATATAAAGCTTCAAGGACTGAGCTGGGTTCTTTGCTACTGGCAATCCCAGAAGAGTGAGCCTGGAATTTCGAGGTTGGGACAGTAATGGCTCTGACTTAGCGTCAAGGCCATCTTTCTTCTGAAATCTTCAGCTGAGGACGCACTGCCAGGCAAGGGATGCAGCAGTGCTTCCTATGATATAGTTAGACTCCTCTGACTTGCCCTTTAAGCACCACCCCACTGCTGTTGAGCCCCACTGGAGGTCGCTTCGGTGGCCGCCTTCTACGCACTACTGAGTGTTACAGCCGGAAAGCTCAAGTGTCTTCCCGTTGGCTCACTGTCTAGAAGGCCTACAGGTACCTGGGCCCTTCGGAAACAACACACAGTCTGTACTGGCATCAGCTTAACACTGTACACCAGACAGCGGCTTCCTTTGCTGACCCTGGAGGGTGGCTAGGCTGTTAACTCTTTAACTCTTTCTCCTTTTCATAGAACAGAAAATGGGCCCAGAGAGTAGAGAGATTTGAGACCACACCAGCAAATGAGAAAATAAGGTGCAAGTAGAGCCCACATCTCCCCCAGGTGTTGGCTCCCTTTGGCTGTGAGGGTATGTGTGTTGTGTGTGATGCTCCTGCTGTGGGGGGTGAAGGGTAGATCTTTCTGGAAACCAGGAAGGAATCGGGCCTGAGCACAGAGGATGTTGCCCATGTGAAAATCAATATGAAGTGTAGTGATTGGTATGTGTTGGGGACAAGGAGCAGGAGTTTTATTGGTGGGCTTATCAACTACCCTGACCAATGTCTGTGGAACCCACAGTCAAAAATACAGCTCTCTGGATATCTGCACAGGGTCTTTGCAGCCTATATCTGGTCTTTGTAGTGCTACTGGACCCAGGAACCTGCAGAGATAGGTTGAACTGCTGTTTTCTTTAGCTGAGGCCAGACTTGCCCAGTGCCCCAGGCCTGGCCCCAGGAGTTTACCCAGGGAGGCCACATTCTCAGTTCATTGCACTCATTCCTTCAGCCCCTCCTCTGTAACTCCTGCCCTGCTGGGTCTCCTCTTCACACCCTTCCCAGGCCACCAATGAGCACAGACACAGAGGGCTAGTCCTGCCCAGCTCTCCAGGGCTGTCATCCGGGAGAGCTGTGCTGTGCCCCTGGCGGGTCTGGGGTACACTGGGCTTCCTGGCTACAAAGTGGACTCCCCAGTGGCGTTGCCATTGCCCAGGCATTTCACAATGATTTGGGGTTGCATTGTGAGCACTGTAAGTTCATTCATGTTGTGTTTCTTCCCCAGTTAGTCCACATCCACTGCCCTCAGACAGTGATGGGGAGGACTCGGACCGAGTGCCTTTGCGTGGGGCGCTGGGTGGGTGGATTAGTCATGTCGGAGGGTGCGGCAGCAGGAGTTCTGGGACTGTGGGGTGGGGCGGGCAGGGAAGGCAGCAGGGTGGGTGCTGGGTCTGGTCTGAGGAATGGAGGGCAGGGGAGGGGTCTGACCTGGTGAGTGTGGCTCAGCGGGGCGGCTGAGGTGTCTAAGTTCAATGTAGAAGTCCTCGGGCGGGTACCTGGCTTCCAGGGCACTGATCTGGAAATGGGAGTCTAGTGAGAGGAATGACAGGGAGGAACCATTATTCCCAGGGCCTGGTATGGCAGGAGAAGGGGGTAGGACATATACGAGGGGCGTAGGGTCAGGAGGGGACAGCCTAGAAAGGATCAGGGCCTCTGTGGAGAATCCACAGGGCGCAGGGCAGGGACAAGCAGCCCTAGAAAAGAGCACTTTGGTAGGGCCTAGGCCAGGCAGAGGTCCTTCCCAAAGGTGAGTGCTTTTTGCTTCCATCCAGAGTCCCCTGTCCCAGGCCTGGCTGTCCTCCCTTGTCCCCTGGGCCGGAGCACCCATTCTGGTCTCACTACAGAAATGAAGGGGAGTCTGGGCTTCACTTTGTGATGAGCCAGAAGAGGGCCTTCCCTCGCTGCACCCCTTCACCCTGGAAGAAACCATACCGGGGACTTGTAACCCTAACCCTCGCCCTCCAGGCTGGGCCTGGGTCCCTGGGGGAAGACGGGGTGGGGCACAGTGGGAGGGACCAGTCTCCACTCTACTGACCTAACACGTTCACATAGCTGTAGGGGGTCCAGCCTGCTGAGTCTCTGTCAAGGGACTTGTTACTGAGCTGCATGGAGAGCAGGAGAGCCAGTTAAGACCTCACATGCCAGGTGCCCTCCCCAGGGTGCCCACCCTCCACAAGCCTACCTGCCCTGGATCACTGAGGCAAAGAGAGACCACCATGCTGACGCCTAGCCAGACCGTGGGCAAAACTGTAGGGTGCCCAGGCCCCTAGATGCAAAGGGGCGGGAGCAGGGTCTCTGAATGGCAGGACAGCTGCTGGGGCTGAGCTGCAGAAGGGCGCTCTGCAGGGTGTGAGCTGTCACGTAAAGCCTGGTGAGCACAGGGAGGTGACATGGCTTCCTGCAGAGTACCACCCCTTCCGCCTGACTGACCTGGACCCCTTGAGAGTGTGGCCCTTGCATGTGACCAAGGGGAAACCCCAGGGGAGATCCCTTAGGGTTATGGTACTGTCCTTCCTGTCATTCTCACAGGGCTGTGTCTTCAACATTGTCATGGCTGCCTGCCTTTGTGAGGGTGACCCTGACTGCCTAGCAGACTCGAGGTGAGGGAGCCTCAGTCAGGTGTCACCAGGTGGGATGCTGTGCACTAACTCTGGTCTCTTAGCAACAAGGTGGCTGGTGTCCCAGTTACAATGGACCAGGACGAGCATGGCCCCAGGAGCCTGTGTCCTCCAGCCTCGGTGATGTGGCTGTGGTGAATCAGGTTCTGCTGCTGGGAAACTCGGAATGGCCTCCTCTCAGCTCCCTGCTCTGTGAAAGCCGAAAACTGAGCCTGGGAACAGGTCTCAGTGGAAGAACGGCCACAGCTGGTGGCTGTGTGGAGCTGATGGCCACGCAGGTGGTATATGGGCCTCTGCGTGCCCTGGGCACCATGTGCATGTCCTAGGAAAACAGCTGAGGGAGGCCACAGGGTGTTGCTCTGGAGACTAGAGTCTGACTGTTGTTGCTGTGTCTGGCGGGAGCCCTAGTCCCTGTGCTGGTGGTTTTACCAGGGGGCATCCAGGGGGAAAAGGACCCCACAGCTCTCGGGTGGAGGGCTTGGAAGTGCTGCTTCTGGCCTGGGGTGGGGGTCACAGGCAGCAGCAGATGGTTATGTATTTATACGTGCTATGTCCGAGTTCAGGAGAGTGTTGACTGAGAGTAGGTAATGTACATCGTGCAGGGTGCAACCTCCTGTTAACCCAACTGGGTGACTTGGGATAGGTGGTATAGTGTTTGGGTTAGAAGTGTTGACATGCCGCAGAAGTGACTACATGGGACACTGGTTATGTGTGGCAAGAAGTCCTTCCTTGAAGATCACCAGCTGCTTACACATCGGTGCAGTGGTGTTTCCATTGGGCGGTGCTGGGGGTTGGTTACATGGCACTTGGTGGCTGCACATAACATGCTTTCTCCTTGTTATGTATACACATGTACTGTGAACCACAGTGCAGCTCTTCATGTACTATTTCCCATGGACTCTGCATGTTGGGAGGGGGTGCAGTTCCTTCCTGGGCAGAGCAGAAGGCTACATGAGAGGACAGTGGACAGGGGCTAGGGAATTGGGGCCCGGTACCTTGGTGGGGCTGTTCCTGTCCAGAGTGCTGGCCTGGCTGGTAGCAGGCCCCCCGCACGCCAGTGTGTGGTAGCTGGAATTGGAAAAGCACTGGGCGTGGCTGCTACTTTGAGACAAATCTGAGAAGAGAACAAGGTTCCGTATTCCATCATCCACCTGCTCTGGGCCTAGACATCCCCAGAGCTAATGCTTGGGCTGGGCAGCCTTGGAGAGGACGCTGCAGAGAGGCAGCCAAGTTTCCCACCCCCGCTTCCTGGCCTTGCTACCCCTGCAGGAATTGAGAGCCTGGTTTGCCCCTTGCCAAGTGCAGCTCTCCCTAGAGCCTGCAAATGCCCAGTTAGAGGACACCGGGTTTGTTACTGTAGAGGGTTCAGCCTCCCTTATTCCCCTGAAGTGTCAGAGCAGTAGGGCCCCATAGAGAGCCCCACCCCTCCAGGCCCCAGCCTTTCCCTCGTGTTCTCCTGTGGCGCCCGGGAATACCAGAGGATGGGCATGGGAACCCCAGCTGGCCTTGCTGACTGTGGGCATGGAAGAAAACCCCCAGTGGTGAGGGCTCCCCTTTCATCTGTGGGCTGTGCCGATTTGGCTAAACCCAGGCAGCACACCAGCCAGGAATCCTCTGCAGGTAAGTTCTGCACCTGGGCCACCTGGTCCTGCAGATCCCCTGATCGCCTGCAGCGGGCAGCACTAGCGGTGGCTGAGGCACGGCAGGCTGCAGGCCCCAGCAATCCTCCAAGGAGCAGCCATCCAGCGCTCACCTAGGCAGGCCCAGCCCACCAAGGATAGTAAGCCCAAGCCCGAGGATAGTAAGTTTCAGATCATTTTGGCCTCTGGTTTAGCCAAGTATAACGAAAAGAAGCCTTATGTCCAAGTTGACAGTCCAGGTTGGGGGGGGGGGGCTGGTGGGGAACCACACCCCTACTCCACCCAGACTTGCCTCTGCATCTGTGTTTGCCAGGGCAGGGACCAACCTTATAGTCTCTCCCAAGTCAGGGCCCACCCTCTTCCTGCTCTAAGAGGGTCCTTCTATTCTGGAAGGTCTGGCCTGAGGCCTTCACCAGAAGAGCAGAAATGGACAGGTCTGGGGCCCTGGACCCAAGGCCTAGCATATGGATGGGCACCAGTGCCCTGGGGAGGGATGTTCTCTGAAGCGCTTTGAGGAGGGAGGGGGGTTACTGTCGGGAAAGGGCTGCTCAGAACCGGGTCCAGAGCCCCATGGGCCTTTCCCAGGTGAGCTCCTGCTGCCCACCTCCATGGGCTCACTGCGGGGACCACACCCAACCTCAACCCTGCTGTATCCCCAGTGGCACCGCACACTTCTGGGCTGTGTGGCCCAGCGCTCACCTGAGAGGGAGTAGTCTGTGCTGGTCATCCTCATGGCAGGGGTGTAGGAGACACGGGGGGCCAGGTCTCGGCCTTTCTCTTTTT
Organism: Thryonomys swinderianus; assembly: GCA_004025085.1. Taxonomy (NCBI): domain Eukaryota; kingdom Metazoa; phylum Chordata; class Mammalia; order Rodentia; family Thryonomyidae; genus Thryonomys; species Thryonomys swinderianus. The sequence continues at coordinate 39,195 of PVIC010002520.1, forward strand.
GTCTGCGCCGGCGCCACGCGAAGAGGCCCAGCAGCACCAACATGAGGAACAGCAGGAGGACGATGCCTGTGACAGCGCCCACCGAGTGCCGCTCTGCACCCAGGGCTGGGCTGATCTTGGTGTAGGGATTCAGCTCCTCCATCATGAGGGCGGCTGTGGACAGAGGGAGGAGGAGGCGGGGCCTGAGCCCGACATGGCCGCTCACTGGGGATCGCGGGCTCAGGCTCCTCTGCCTCCTCCAGGGCTAGGAGACCCGGGTCGACCCCAGCCTGCCCTGCTCAGGTCCTTCACATGCCAGAGAGGCTGGAGCTCAAGGTTGTGACAAGAACAAATGTGCCTGCGGATGGGAATAAAATTTGAATCGTCTCTGAGCCTGTGTGCCAGCCTGGGAAAAGGGGTCTGTTTTCCCCTTCTGCTGATGACAGCGAGCTCAGCAAAGGTTAGATGATGTGGCCAAGACCACACAACCTATAACCGCCAGGCAGGAAGAACCGTGCCAGCTCCTCTCCCTGCACACAGCAGAGTGACCCAGAGAGCCCCAGTTGGCCCCTGTGAAACACCTTACTGGAGTTGTGAGCACACAGCGATAAACTGGCAGCGGAGCTGTCACAAGCCTGTGATCCTAGCACTCTGGGAAACTGAGGCAGGAGGGTTGCAAATTAGAGCTCAGACTGGGAGAGGGGGGCGGGGCTGGAGCTCAGCATAAAAATATAAATAAGAGCGGGGAGTACCTGCCTCTGAGCCCAAGACTCCTGCCCTCAAGGTGCCTCTCCCTCTGCAGAGACGCAGTCCAGGGCGCTGTCCTGTGAGCCCCACAGCATCTCGGCCCGCTGCTTACTAAACACAGCTACCCACCGTACCAGGGAGGCACATGGGCTGCGTTCCTACTCCAGCCTACAGCGGATAGGTTTGGGCTCCTTTTCTGTAGTGTGGAAAACCGCGAGCCTGTTCCTCCTCCCCATCTCGGAGCACCAGCAGTACTGCCCCCTTCAGGTCTGCAGCGCTCCAAGGAGCGAGCCGCCCTCTCCGGAGCGCACAAGGGCGGGCGGGGCGGAGTCCTTTACACTCGCTCCTCTGCAACGTGCTAACTGCAGAGCCAGAGCCAAGATGGAGCCACTTCGGGCTCCTGGGCCTTCTGAGGAACCTCATGCAGCAGGGGAGGCCAGGATTGAGCTCTTCCTGCTTTGCACGTGTCGTAACAAGCTGGAAAAAAGAAATGACCTGCCTGGGTTTGTCACAGCCAATAGCAGAACTAGAATTTGGCAGGTCCTCATGACAGGCTTTGGTGGCTTTCCACAGCGGGAGCTGTGTGCCAGGCTCACGAAAGGCTTGTGGAGGACACACTGGGGGACACCCCCAAGGCCACCCCCTCCTCCTCTTCCATAACATGAAGGCAAGTGTCCTTCCACACGTGTACTACCTTGGTCACACCTGATGCCTTTGAATCCAGGGCTGCAGTAACAGGTGCCGGTGACGTGGTCACAGGTGGCATTGTTCATGCACTCGCACAGCTGCTGACACCCATAGCCAAAGGTTCCCGGGGCACATCCTGTGTGGCATAAATAAGGTGGCACACAGCGACTCCCTCCTGGCCACAGTAGATACTGACAGGCAGTGGTCCTCAAGAGAGGGCACAAGGCAGAGGAGGACAGGCCCTCACCCCTACCCCTGCTGCACATGGGAGCAGCAACCTGCATGTGCCAGGGCCCAAGCTGGGTGCCACAGGGGCCTCATGAAGCACAAAGGCCTTGCAGGCCCTCCATCTTGCCCCGTCGCAACTACAGGAGGAGCTTCTTGTGGGCTCGTAGGCCCGACCTTCATCCTGTCCCTTTGGAGCTGTCCCCAGGGAGAGAGGAGGGTAAGAAGGCCACTCTGAGTGCTCCTGAGGGCCAGCGGCCCTGGCGGCTTACTCTGCTCACAGTGGCGTCCTGTGAAGCCTGTGCGGCAGGTGCATTTGCCACTGATGTGGTCACAGCTGGCGCCATTCTGACACTGGCACACGCGCCCGCAGTCCTTCCCAAAAAACGCTGCTGGGCAACCTAGGGAAACAAGACCCCTGTCAAAGAGCTGTCGCGGGGCCAGCACATTTGCAGAAGGGGAGCCAGGAGGGGGATGTGAAGGCGAGTGAGGACCTGCTCCAGCCACTGCTGCCCTCTGGACCCTTTTGCCAAAGGGATAGAGCTGGTTGGCACTAAGTAGCCCTTCTGACCGGCGGGCCGTGGAACCAGAGGCCAGCACGGGTCTCCTGGCTGCGCAGCCACAGGCTGCCCTCTCTGGTCCTGGTGATCACTGGGAACGACACAGCCCTGGCCTTCCAAGACCCTGTGCCTGTTACCCCCTGCTTTACTCCAGCCTGGCTCTGGGGCCCAGCTCCTCTCCTCCCCCAGTGGCAGGCCTGGGCAACGCCCACAGCAGCCGGCAGGGCCATAGCATGGTGCAGAGTGATGGGGAGGCGGGGCTTACGCTGCGTGCAGAAGAGTCCGGTCCAGCCCGGGGCGCAGTGGCAGGCCCCGTCCTCGGCGCTGCAGCTGGCCCCGTTGTGGCAGCTGCAGGTATGGAAGCAGGCAGAGCCCCAGAACCCGGGTGGGCATGCTGGGGTGGGAGGAAGCACAGGTGAGGAAGGGGGTACAAGTCAGCGCCAAGACCCAGAATGGCCCCGGTGACATTTTGTGGCCTTTGGGGCCTGTACACTGTTTCAGATTTCCTCACCTCACCTCTCGGCCAGGTCACCCAGGATTCCCACTTAGCCCCGCTTCTCTGCCGCTCTCGGAGATTTGGGGGAGTAAATCAGCATGGCTCTGAGGCTCTGGCCCTGCCCTCTGTGGGCACGGACCCAGAGTGGCGGGCACACACTGTATTCCAACTTCCTCCAGTGATGGGGCCTTCTAGGCTGCTGAGCTTCCTGGGAATGGAGCCCAAGTCTCCATCACAGCAGAATCTCCTCAGGCCAGGCCACCTAGCAGGCCTCCCTGCAGGCACTAGCCAGCCTCGGATGGGCTGCACCCTCAGATGGGCCTCCTGGCCACACTGCACCCTGGTGTCACACTGGCTGCAGCTTACATGAGTGGCCCCTGTGGCTCCTGCCCGAGCTTGAGGCCCAGGAAATCAGCCATAAGGGCCACCCAAAAGGTGCCTGCTTCTGGCCTTCCTCCTTCTGCATCCTGACTCCAGCAAGCAAACCCCAGTCCCCTCCTCCTCTCCAGCAGAACTTCAGCTGCTCCTTCCTGCTGGTGCCGACAGAGTGTTAAGTGCTAGCCGTGAGCATTAGCCAGGGTCAACCGCAGACATCCGTCACGTCGGCTCTAGACTCGCTGGAACTCAGGCGGGGATTCCTGTTTGCAGGGGCCTTGACCCAGGAGGTGGAAACACAGGCACCAGGGCAGAGAGGGTGCAGGCACTGGGGGCAGCCGCTTACCCTGGGAGCAGTCCTTGCCGATCCATCCAGGGAAGCACTGGCAGGAGCCATCGATGGGGCTGCAGGTCCCGTTGTTGGCACATGAGCAGAGCTGGGCACAGTCCTGCCCAAAGTGCCCTCCAGCACACACTGTGGGCACAAGGTAACCTGGCACTTGCCCTCCTGCCCTTGTTCCTTGGAGCACCCTCCCCTGTGGCTGTGAATCTGGATGGGCCCTGGGCCCTGGGGCACCCCACCACCTCCATTTGCACGGAAGTGAGCGCCCTCGCTTGTCCCCTCTGGCTGAGGTCCACAGACAGTCACTCGACTTGGCCCCACAGAGGAAGTGGCGAGGCTGGATGTCCCTCCTGGACTCTCAGTCCAGTGGTCCCTGAGTGTGTGGCCACAGGGTGGGCATCCTCACAGCCGGGAGGAGAGGCTGAGGCAGTGTGACAGTCCACCCGCAGTGCCACAGGCTCCGAATGGCCCGCCCACCTGTCCCCCACGCTGCTGCCTGAGCCTCGGCTCAGCATGCCCCTCCCGAGGAAACCCGCGCGGTGTCTAGGGCCTTGTCCTCCCCGGAGCCCCTAGGTCTCTACCTTGGGGTCAGCTGTAGGTGTCAGTCACAGCCCCTCTTGGAGAAGCTGCTCATGGGGCCCAGAGGAAGGGTGGTTCCCCCATCAGGCTATGAGCTCCTTTCGAACCAGGCTTGCACGTAAACAGAGCACCTGCTACCTCTGCTTGCCTGTAATCCTGCAGTGTGGGCTGTCTAATGCTCCCTCTTAAGGAGCCCCTGTGCCCTGCTCCGATACCCTGAATTGCTCTGATTGCTCCAGAATAAATCCCTGGATCTTAGAGTCGAGCACTTTACCTCCCTGAGCTGTCAGTTCCCAGATGCATGGTGACCACACACCATTTCCAAACGCATCTAGGCCTTGGTATGATTAATATACACCAGACACTGTTCAAAGTGCTTTATGACTATTAGCTGACTTAATTTTATAATGCTTTCAACTACCATTACTTCCCACCATTAACTCCAGGGATGAGGAAGCGCAAACACTGAAAGGTTAAGCAACTTGCCCAAGGTCACACAGCCAGAAGTTCTACTGCTGACTAAGTCCCTTTGAGCAAAGCACATCACCGCTCTCAGCCTGCTTTCCTCATCTTTGGACTAAACCCTGGTTAAGAGCTACAGGCGAGGCGTATGATCGGGGCTCTGCAGGGGGCCAAGACCCTTCTCTCCCTCAGGATCCTGAAATGCCAAGTTGCCCAGCCGCTTCACTGCCCAAGGAGCTGCTTTATTTGGGGAACCCAGTTCCAGTCCTAGCTTTCTATCGCCAGCAGGGTGCCGCAGCTGCTCTGTCCACTCTGCTAACTAGCCCTGATCCTCTAACAAGATGGTCACATCGTTCAGGTCCCCCCCCACACACACACACAGGCCTGGCAGATTCACCCACAGAGCTGCTAATTCGATCGGCCTAATACATTAATTGGTCCACTTCTTAGCTGAATCAAGAGTCAGCCAAAGAGCAGGGGCGGTGGAGACAGGAGAGGGGGCTGGCGGAAAGAAAACATCTGGTTATATTTAATCTATGTTTAATGATTCCGGAGAAGTAGTGTCTGTAATTTGTAACTCGCTGGAAAGCCAGTCATTAGAAAGTGTCAGTTCAATTTTTTACAAGGTTTGAGGCTTAACCAGGGCAGTGGCCATTAATAGCAAACTCTATTAGATCTATATGTGGAAAAGACTCATTAGGCCAGCGGGCGATAAATCAGACAGCGTGGGACATGGGAGCGACTCCTCCGGCTGCCGGGGTCCTAATTTAGACCCAGCCGAACTGTATTGACGGCCGGGTCTCCTATGTTTAATAAGTAAACCTCCGCATGTCAGGTGATGATTAAACTGTCCTGGGAGGGCTGCGAGCAAATGAAACTGTCACATATGTCTCCCTGGGGCCCATACGTCTCATGACCTCAAAGCCTCATGGGGTAAACTTTCTACTCATACATATTAACAGGCCACAGACCTAAACAGCCCAGCTCAGCAGTGATTATTCATCAAAAGAATGGGCTCCCCCGGGAGGTAGTGAGCGCTCAGTCAAGGAAAGTATTTAAGCAGAGGCCAGATGACATTCGTGCCTGGGTGACCTTGATGTTGCCTTTGGCCCTGGTTTTACCTTGTCCTAAAGATCCTTTGCTCCTTATAGGTTCAAAATTCTGCAAGCTGGAGGTCAAAGTTGTCTGCAGAGCTCTTTCTGATGGCCCCAGCGCCCCTCTGAGCCCCCTGTCCCGTCTCTGGCCACAGTGTCCCTGTGCCGGCCCGCTGCACACCCTGGCTGAGCGTCACTCAGGCTGGTCCTGTCACTCAGAACAGACCCTTTTCTGCTCCTCCCTCTGCACAGCCCCCGGAGCTGTCCCCAGATCCACACCACCCTGCGCTTCGTGTTCCAAAGGATCCAGAGGCTGAGACAGGAGAGGGAGCAGGGATGCCTACCGAGTGCAAGGGCAGGAGCACCGGGCAGCTGCCATCTCCTGCCAGTCCCTGCACTGGTTCCTACACTGTCCCGTAGTCCTGACCGCCATGCACCCCTTCCGGTGGGGGGCTCATCCATGCTCAGTTCAGGTTCCTTCCCTTCAGCACAGGCACGGAAGCCCGAGTCTGTCTCCACCCCTCGCTACATGATTCCACAGACAGCTCGTGTCCCTGTACTGCTTCGCCTGTCGTGCTGGGTGGCGCTCAGACTGTGGAAAGAGGCCTGCACCCCGCAGCCAGCCAGCATGCCTTTCCTTCGAGTCTCCCCCTCCAGGGCCCCCAGCCCCCACCTCGTCCCCTCCCGCCTGAGACTGTACCTTGGTTGCAGAGGACTCCGGAGAACCCCGGGAGACACTCACAGAGCCCGCTGATGTGGTGGCAGGGGCCGCTGCTGTGCACGCAGAGGGGACAAGGCTGGGCACAGCTGTGTCCATAGAAGCCGGGGGGACAGACTGAGGGTGAAGGGAAGACAGTGGTCAGTAGCCCGGGAGGCCCCAGCCAGCCTGGCCACCCCTGCTGTCCCACGTTCTCACACCATGGGAGAGAGGAACTGTGGTCTGGTCCTGTTTCTCCCAAGAAGCTAGTTGAGCTGGGCCGTGAACTTGAAGCCAGCTCGGGGACAGAGGGGCCTACCAGGAGGGATGAGCTGGGCTGCGGCGGAGGACAAGGGGGCTGAGGTCTGCGGGAGGGGCTCGCTCAGCCTTACTTCTCTGGCACAGGGGTCCCCGGAAGCCAGGGGCGCACTCGCAGCTCCCGTCCTCCGGAGAGCAGGAGCCACCGTTCTCACAGCTGCAGGCCACGGAGCAGTTGGGGCCCCAACGGCCGGGCGGGCACGTGCTGTCACAGCGGATCCCTGCGGGCCAGAGGGAGGCTGGGGTCGGAGGAGAGGACACGGGAAGGGTCCGGTCCGGGAGGGCATCCGGGAAGAAGCAGTGCCCTGCCCAGGCAGAAGACGGCAGGGCACCGTGGGCGAAGGGAGCCAGGTACACAAAGGGCAGGAGGCCGGAGGAAGAATCACATCTCGAGAACTGACACACTGATGCCGTGGCCAAACCGTAAAGTCCATGTGGCCGAACAGGAGAGTGGAACTGAGACAGCGCCAGGCCAAGAAGGGTTTGCCTGCCTTTGCCACCCGAGCTGCCAACCAAAGCAGGCCTGACAGATCTACTGGGGCACCTTAGTGGCCTTACAGTCAGGAGGGGTGGCACACACCTATCATCCCAGCATTTGAGAGGCTGAGACAGAAGGATTACCACATGTTTGATGCCAGCCTGCACTACACTGCTGTCTCAAAAAACCACACACACACACACACACACACACACACACACACACAGAGTCAGTGTTCTGGGCACTACAGGGGCTCAGAGTAAGTAGGGTCTTTTGACAGTCCTTGGGGCAATATGTATTTTATTTTTTTAATTTTTATTTATTTATTTGTTTGTGAGACAGGGTCTCGCTTTATAGTTCAGGCTGGCCCTGAGCTCACTATGTAGCCCAGGCAAGCCTTGAACTCAGCAATCCTCCTGCCTCTGCCTCCCGAGTGCTGGGATTACAAGCGTGAGCCACCACGCCCAGTATGGTAGGGTGTGGTACTTACTGCTGGTGGGCGTGAGTCACCACACCCAATATTTTATCATTGTATGTGGTTACCGGGATCGAACCAGGTACCTTGTGCTTGCGAGGCAGGCACCGGAACCACTGAGCTAAATCTCCGGCCTGATATGTATTTTATATCCTAGGCAATTGTACACATGTGTATAATAGAAGCCAACTTTAAAAAAAAAAAAAGAACTACTTTTAGTGCAACAAACTGATTTAAGGCCTCTCAGTTTAACAAAGAGTGTTCTGTTGGGGAGAGAACAGAATATCTGAGAGACAGAGGAGCACGCACTACAGAGTCATCTCCTTGGACTCAGGCAGAGGGACCCAGCCTGCAGGCTCAGGAGGGATTCCGACGGGCCCCAGGCCAGATGTCCGCTCCCCACAGGTGGGGTCCCTCACAGGCTGGTGTGCCCCAGTAACGGAAGCCAGAGCCAGGGAGACTGGCAGCATCTGGGAAGAAGGTGAGTCCCAGATAACTGGAGGAGAGAAGAATTAATTTTAAAATCGCATCTGCCTTATGGTAACAACAGGGATTGGGAGACAGACGGGGGAGATGCTCAGAGCTGGCGCGCAGCCAGCCCCAGCCCGGCAGTGGTACCAGTCCGGATGCAGCAGGGACCAGAGAGAGGAAGCTAGACCACAGACTGGAACTGGCTGCCCCACACTGCTCTCCCGGGGCGTCTCCCACCGGAAATGTCTCAAATGCCCAGCAGCTCCAGGTGCCATCCTGGGAAATGCGGTGGGGGCCCCTCCCGTAGAGTCTGGGCACCTGAGGGGAACCCTTGGACAAGCACTGTGGATTCAGGGAGCCTAGGGAAGGAGCAGCCCCAGAGCCGTTCGGAGTTCTGGACACCTCTTCCAGGCTCTCCTTTTCTAGCAGGTCAGCCTTTGGTGTCTCCAAGGGAGACCCAAATGCCACAGCATCTGCCCACCCGCCAGCACCATTTAAATTACCTCTATTACAGATCCTAATCCAGTGTTGTCCTGCTGTATAGTTAGGAAATGAGAAGTCTGTATACCTTCAGTACAGATGTGTGTGTATGTGCGTGCGCGCACGCGTGTGTGTGACTGTAACAGGGCCTTGCTCGGTAGCTCAGGCTGGCCTTGAACTCATGGTAGTCCTCCTGCCTCAGCCTCCCAAGTGCAAGAATGATAGGCATATATCACCATGGAAACTGGAAACTAATTTTTTAAAGCAATATTTTCAATCTGCCATCAGTTAAATCCTTGAGTGCAGACCCCAAGAATGCACACCTACAGCCAAGGCTGCCCTAAGGAATTCTTCCTCAGTGGTGTTTGAAAACCCTGGATTGAGACTGTGGGCAGAGGGACACGGTGTGTCTGTCCCTCGAGGCTCTAAGCTCCTGGATGCTAAGTGGTCTCTGCAACCTGTTGGAGGTGGACAGGTCACCTACAGAGGCTCACCTGTGACTGGACCTGCTTGACACAATGTATACAATGCACATGAACACATGGTCCCTCCTTGCTGCTTTCCCCAGACTGTGGCTGTTAAGAGCATAGGTGCTCTCAGGTGCAGGCACCTCAGGATGTTCATATAAAGGGCTCCTTTTTTAGATATGGAGAACTGTCAGTGCGCTCTGTTTCCGTTCAGACTGTCAGCAGGCCCAGGTCCCAGTGGATCCTAAGACTGGGCAGGTATTATACCCTGAGAGCCTGGGACTCCTGTCTACGGTCCCTAGCTATCCTGTGAGCTCCCTGCAGCTTAAGACCCTAGGATCCAAGTGGGAGGAAGAGTCAAGAGCTCCCTCTACGGAGAGTGCCCAGTTCTAGAAGGCATTTCCAGTGGGACGGAAAAGGGGCTGGTGTTGGCCTTCTGGGGGCTTCCGGGTTCTGAAGCAGCAGTGTCACCACTGCCCTCTTGGGCCCTGGTTCTCCCTGTGGTTCAACAGGGATGACAACCCCTTTTCCCTTCCTAGCCCACACACCTGTGATCCCAGCACCTGAGAGGCAGAGGCAGAAGGATCACCGTGGGTTTCGAGGTTTGCCTGGGCTGTGTAGTGAGTGCAGGGCCAGCCTGAAGTACAAAGTGAGGCCCTGTCTCAAAAAACCAAGAAAACAAAATACTAATTGAGTAAATAAATAGACTGGCCATAAAATGTAATTCTGTGACTCCCATCCTGTAGCCCCTTAGGCCTTGGGCAGCTTCCCATCCTCACTTGGACCACAAAAAAGTTGGGCAGATTTAAGTCTCTGCTTCTGGGAAAGTCTAGGCACTGTGAGAGGCCGACATCTTTCAGTAAGCCCTGAGCGAGCACCTGGCATGCGCGGGGTAGGTAAGAATGACGTAATGCTCGGCAGGCGGTGCACACAGGAGGAAGTTTGGGGCTGTGGATGGCCTGGGTAAGCCACAGCAGGAGCTGGAGCAGGGCGGGGATCGGCACTGCTACCTTGTGAGTCACTTTCCCGGTCGCTGAGACACACATGAGGAGAGGCTGATGGTGGCTCACAGTCTCAACCCCTGGTTGGCCGGGTCCAAGCGTCCCAACCACAAAAGGGTGGCCAGGGAGCAAAGCAGCAGGGGGAGGAGCCAGAGGGACCCTGGTAGGCCCCGCCCCGAAGGAGCAGCTCCTCCCACCAGGCCCTGCCTCATGTCTGCACTTACAGACACAAATCCATCAGTGGGATGAGGAGAGCACTCCGTGACCTGTCATCTTCCAAAAGTCCACCTCTGAGCACAAGAGACTGCGAGCGCCAGGGAGATAGCTCAGTGGCACTGCCTGCCTGGCAAGCACAAGGTCCTGAGTTTGATCCTCGGTACCGGTTAAAAAAAAAAGTAGATGTGCACCAGAGGACTTGTAACGGAAAGCATGGAGGTCGGTGGTGGGAAAGGTCGTGGTGGGAGGCCCGGCTACACCCTCCCTGCCCTCCTTTCCTTGGCCTCCTGCTCCACAAACCACAAGACATCAATCGCCTCTTTGAAAAGGCTGCACGACCACCTTTGGGGAAATTGGCTTGAGAACAGCAGAGGCCGTGCTGAAAGCTTGTCTGTCAAAGACAGAATTTTTAAGCAGTAGATGTCATTAAAATCTGATCAGCTCCCTTGAAACTAAGGCAATGAAAACTTCAAGTTGGTTTCCACCTGGCTTTCGTGGTGAGTGGAGGGTGACAGTGATCAGGCTGCGGCCTCCTTCTGTACTGAGGGGAGGTGGGCGGTTGGGGAGGGAAGCTGGGCAAGAGATGTGCTGGGGGAACGTCGCTGGCCACAGGGAAATGCCCCAGGCCTCAGCTGCTTGGAAACGTGCCAGCTGTGGAGAACAGCAGCCATGGTAACCTGGTGTGAATTATCTGAGGACTGACACTACTTCCCCCTGCTCCCCACCCCAGCCGGGCCTGGCCAGTGAGTCCAGTCAGTGCCGAGCTGTTACCAAGTGCTTCCTGGACCCCTGGCTTCCATGGCTGAGCATAGTGTGTGCCCGGCACCAGTTACTGCACTTTATGGCAGTAACCCATTAAACTTCAGAAACCACCCTGTGGCCGGGTGGGAGGATTATAATTGTCTGCATTTGGTAGGTGGAGAAATCAGGTTAGAGGACTTGTCCAAGACCACAAACCCAAGCTATCTGCTCAAGTTCTGTTTTTAACCAGCATGCTCTCCGTAATGCAAGCGTGGCAGGTGGAGGACATAGGGAATAAAGCAGAGCATGCCGGGGCGGAGGTCAAGTTAGGGAGGCAGATGATAAACACTTAAATTAGAGGTCAAGGCCGACTGTGCTAAATTCTATAGAAGGACAAGCATAGAGCAGCAAGAAATTAACAAAGGGCTTTTTAGCCTTGGTGGGCAGTTGGTTACTGGGAGCCTTTGAGAAGCGCTCACTTTAACCTGAAGCCTGATGGACAGGGAGGTGTCAGCAGGGTCAGAGTGTGGTTTCGTAGTGGGGCCCTCACCTGGTTTGACCCCCAGGATCACAGAAAGGTGGGGTTATCAATTGAGGGGGCAAAGAATGATTCAGGCAGAGGCGGGCATATGCAAAGGCCTGGAACTGGACTTGGTGGAAGAAGTAAATTCACAGGCCAGGATTTAGCTCAGTGGTTCTGGCACTTGCCTAGCAAGCGCGAAGTCCCTGGTTCGATCCCCATTAACCCCATACAATAATACCAGGTATGGTGACTCACACCCACCAGTAATCAGTACCACACACCACAGTGTCCGGTGTGGTGGCTCATGCCTGTAATCCCAGCAGTCTGGAGGCAGAGGCAGGAGGTTTGCTGAGTTTGAGGGTTACTTGAGCTACATAGTGAGCTCAGGGCCAGCCTGAACTACAAAGCGGGACGCTACCTCAAAAAAAAGGAAAGAAAAGTAAAATAAAAGGTAAATTCTGGCCCTGGTGGCAGGAGAGGAAGGAGCTGGGCGGGGCCAGATCACAGGGGACCTGAGCCATGGGTGTCCTGAGTCGCAGGGAACCTTCCAAGCACTTGGAGCAGAGGTGGTGGCGTGAGCAGGTTCTGAGAAGCTGGCTCCGGCCACCAAGCACAGAGCTAACTGATGGGGTGGGCAAGAGGGAGGCCGAGGTCGGGGGCCCGATGAGAAGCAGTGCGTCCAGGGTGCACCAGGAGGCGGCCCTGAGTACAGAGGCCAGCAGGTAGGCTGGGTGCGGGGCTCAGGACAAAGAGCTTCGTCCTCCTCCCCACAGTCTGTGCACCCACACTTGCCAACCGCCAGGGTGTCCTCAGCCCCTGGAGCGGAGTCTGTGTGCCACTGGTATATAAGAAATATTCACTTCATCAAGTGTAACACAGAACTGGAGCTCCAAGCGGAAAAAGGCAACCTGCTTGGGACAAATTTAAGAGCAAGAAGAAACCCAGTGAAGAACAGAGGCAGAGCCAGGACCTGGCGGAGAGGTTACCTGTCCAGCCGGCCAGGCAGCAGCAGTGGCCTGTGACGGGGTCGCAGCCGTCAGCATGGCTGCAGTCACAGCGCTCAGCGCAGTTCAGCCCAAACATGCCGTCCTGTGGAGGAGGAGGGAGAGGTGGGTGGTCAGAACCTCCCAGGGGTTTGCTTACACACTTTGTGACAAAACTGAGTCCACCAGGCTGGATTAACAGGAGTATGAAGTTAGGAGCAAAGGAGGGGATGGTCCCGCCCAAGTTTTCATTTCTTAGGCTCTGAGGGCCGTGAGGATCATGAATTTAAAATAAAAATGAAAATGCACTTTACTGGTCAGGACACATCCATCCCATGTGAGGAATGAGCGAGTAGTTGATTTTTCTGTTGCTGGGGAAGAAGACAGTGACCACCATTTTCTGTGCTCACAAAGGCCGGACAGCCTTGTGCCCCTCGTTTCTCAGGATTTCACAGCAATGGCTCTTGGTTTTCCCGCTTTAAAGATGGGGAATGGCGCCAGATGGGGAGTACCGTGCTCAACGTGGCAGGATGCAGCGAAGGTAGGATTGGAACCCAGGACCTCAAGCCCATAGATACTCATTCAGTTTCACATGAGTTGTCTAAATGTGGGTAGATACTGCTGGGTAGTGCTTGACTTCATCCTCCCACCCTGTCTGTGGCAGCACAGTCTACAGGAGCCGAAGGACACTGAGGCAGGACCCTCCCCCACCAAGGAGCAGCACCTGTGCTGTGTTAGGAGCTGTCCCAGAGCGTGGGAGGGGCGTGACCCCAGGCTGCTGTGGGACTTGGTAGACCGCAGGGTCAGTGATGTTTATGAAGGTGGCGGCTGGGGGAGGGGCGGGTAACAGTTTGCTGTTACAGGAGCCTGGGCAGAGGCCCAGGGAGGGAAATGACCACAGGGTTAGGGTCAGCTGTGACCCAACCCCAGGTGTCCCCACCGGGTCCCGGCGCCCTTCTCTGTGCGTCCCGAGCATGGGTTAACCCCGGGGAGGGGCACTCACCGGACAGGGGAGCTCACAGGTGTCCCCCAGCCAGCCCGGGGCGCACGAGCAGGCACCATCTGTGGGGCTGCAGGCCGCCCCGTTGGCGCAGGCGCAGGTCTCATTGCAGTTCGGGCCCCACGTCCCGCTGGGACACGGCAGGGCACAGTCCAGACCTTGCCATCCTGAGGGGAGGGGGAGGGGCTGTCAGCTCTCCGGGCCACCGGCCGTCAGCACACACATGCCGGCTGGGGGCAGGGCCGGCGCAGCTGGGGAGCACCCGCCTCCCGAGGGAGACGGACCCACAGCTGACCTGAGGGTGCTGTTCTTAGGGGACAGACGGACTCCCCATCCTGACCCTGGTCGTGGCCTCTGCACTCACACCCATTTCACCTTGTCCCCTCCTTGGGGGCACTGGCAGTGACAGCTGGCATGACCCCGTCTTTCTGGCCTGGGTCAGGCTTCTGCCAATGACTGCGTCCCCTGGGAGGCCAGCAGCACCACCGAACCTCTTTGTCCTGTCCAGCGCTGGGAACCCAACCTGTTCCTCGAGTCCTGCTGGTGCAGCTGTCCGGGCAGCTCACCCTCTCGGTGCCTTCGGCCACTCGGCCACACTCCCGCCCCGGAGGCCCCAGCTCTAGCTTCCTGCTTGGAACCTGACCAGTAAAGGCTCCCACCCTTCGTGTGGGCAGGGCCTGCAGTGCTGGGCCAGGGAGGGGCATAGTACCTTCCCTGCAGGTGCAGGAGCCGTCTACCGGGGAGCAGGTGCCGCCGTTGTGACAGCTGCAGACGGACGAGCAGTTGGGCCCGTAGGTCCCCGAGGCACAGGGAATGGCACAGACCTCCCCCTGGGGAGAGAGCATGGCACGGGTCAGAGGGGCCTGGGAGGCAGGGCGACCCTCCCCAGCGAAGCTGTCCGTGTCCCAAGCCCTGTACCCATAAATATGTCACCTCACACAGCAAAAGGGGCTTTTCTAGGAACCTTGAGGTGGGGAGAGTCACAGACTCTCCACCAGGACCCTGTGGTGTGACAAGGCTGGCGAAGGTGAGAACAGAAAGAGCAGGAGGGCTGGGTGCACGCCCTGCACCTCCCATTCTCTGTGTCATCCTGGGCATCTGCTGCGGCGTGCTGAGCCTCAGTCCCTGCATCTGTAAGATGGGAACAATGCCATCCCTACCTGTGGGACCGTTAGGAGGGTTAAATTAGTTACTTGTGAAGAAGTGCCTGGCTGTGGATACAGAACACCATAAAAACTTGCTATTCATGCAAAGGTATAGTACCTTTTCTGAGAAGAGCGTGGAAAACCCTCCAGGGTTTAAGTAGCAGGAGGCGGGGCGGGGGGAGATCACTTTCCTATCAGCAAGGCAGCCCAGTGGCCCCACACAGGCCTGGAGTTGACTGGCCAGCTTCTGCTGACTGGCATCACGGCAAGCCAATCATGGGCTTCTGTCAGGGAATTCTAGGACAGGTCCTTGATTCGGGGGACCCTCAAATTCCCTTTTCCAGGGATGCGCTGTGGGATGTCTGAATCTGCATGGTTTTATGTCCACACAGGCTGAGGCAGTCAGTCCACGCACCTGTGTTTCTCTGGGCTGTTGGTCTCTGTTGTATCTGGACTGTGTTTGTTTCTGCAGTACTGGGGACTGAGCCCCAGGGGCTTCCTACTGAGCTATAACCTCAGCCCTTTTTACTTTGAGACAGAATCTTGCTAAGTCACCAAGTTGCCCAGGCTGGGCTCAAACCTATAATCTTACTGCCTCAGTCTCCCAAAGTGCTGGGACTGTAGATATATCCCACCCTTCTCAGCTTCTGCTATTTATCACACGTGCAGATTTGGGCGTACACATGAGACTGCCCTTTCTCTCCGGTGTCTGCCCCGACACCGTCCCCCAGCCCTGCTCTAGTGGGACTTGGGTCCATGAACACCTTACAGATGGGTCCGTAACCCACAGAAGGGCTGGGCTGCCTCTGCCCACCTGGGCCGTGAGCTGAGGGAGGCGGGTCTCTCCAGCCGCAGGACCTCACTGGTACAAGATGGGCCCACGACAAGTGCTGTCTCATTGGACCAGCTCTCTGTGTCCACACCGGCTTCCACTGTGGCCAGAACCAGACAGACCAGGCACCTGCCAAAGCTTCCATCTCATACCCGCCATTCAGCAGACATTTGCTGTGTGGGACCAAAGGGACCAGCCTGCCGCAGGCTCCAGGCACACAGAGGGCTTTAGTGTCCTCCCCCGAGATTGGAGGTCTCCCCAGGCCTGGGACCTCATCTCTCCGGGTTGTGCCAGCACCGCATCTCAGAAGCTGGCACTGGGCATGCCAGTGTGAGTAATGTGAGGAGTGCACGAGGGACCCTCCTGTCCTGCGCCCCACAATTCACTGCACATAGGAGGTGGGATCCTGCCTGGCCTGAGCCGCCTCCTCTGAACCTCCCTGAAGCTCCTGGGAAAAGGGAAATTCAGGCCAGACCCTGGGCCATGGCTCCATGTCCTGCCTGGCAACCCCTTCCCAACTCGGCCCAGCTCATCCACCCAGGACGCCCAGACCCCCCGTGCTGAACAGGACCCTCCTGGTCATCCCAAGTGGGCCCCAACAGGACTGGCCGCAGGGCTGTCTTGTCCCCCAGCTCAGCTCAGCACCCACATCTGTGAATCTCTTCCCCATCCGGGGAAGGGCTGGACGCCAGCCGGGGCTGTGAGCTCAGAGCAGAGGGGCAGCCGTGGACTCAGCCAGCCCCACAACACTCCCCATCTAAGCCTGCTCCCTAACTGAGCCCCGTGAGCACCCCAGAACTTCCTGCCGGGCAGCCTGTCTCCCGGCAGATGGATGTGAATGCCAGGTAATACCCAAGCTTTACCCCTTATCCATTGTCTGCAGCCACTAGAACTGACCAGCCTCGCCAGCTTCTTCGCTGAGGCCCTCTCAAGTGCCCTCCTTTCAAGTGTCTCCTTTTGCTCTGCCCCGGTGCCCACGCCAGTCACATACCAGACAGGTGCAGCGTGGCCAGTGACCACCAGCCTCATGACTGTGGTGGCAGTAGAGCATCCACCAACCAAGACCCAGAAAGCCCTGCAATGTCACTGGTGGCCAACCAGAGCTTTGGATCCACTCCCACACACCTGGGCTGGCATGCAGAGCTAATTTAATTCTAATTAAAAGCAAAAGAAAACCCCCTGTGTTTTAGTTAGCCTCAGCACGGGTAGTGAAGGCTCTCGAGTAGGTCTGGGGAATGTTTCAAACTGTTCTGGGCAAGGCACTGTTGACTCCACAGGTGTCTGGCTGGGGATCAATGGCCACATGCATCAGTGAACACTTCCGGCCTAGAGTCGGGTCCTCAACCGGAGGGACAGTGAGACATTGAGGATAGGGTCCAGGGAGGGGGCGTCCTCCTGGGCCTCTGAGATGCCAGCTGGGTGGCCACACAGCTGCTAATGGTCACATCCCCTGGACACGGGGAATCCCACTGTCCCTCTACTGACGACTCATCCACAACTACACAGCCAATGCAAAGCAGCCATATTTGGCACCTGTATCAGCTGCTGGCTCCCACTCCAAGGCAGGATGCTAACTGTCCAGACAGGACCTCTGGGCCGCACTCAGCACCTAAGCGAATAGGATCCCCGGACTCTATTGTCTGTGTCCCGAAGGACCACCCACCCAGGCCCAGATACTCTGGCCCTTTCTCTGTACCTTTCTCTGTACCTAGAAGTTGGTACCTGGGTGGTTTGTTTGAGACAAGGCTTTTGTTACAGCCAGGCTGGCCTCAAACTCCCTATGTGGTCCAGGTTGGCCTTGAGCTCTCAATCCTTCTGCCTTGGCCTCCCATGCACCACCCTGCCAGACCTGGGTGTTTCTGTATCCCCATCCATCCTGCCACTGTCTCCCCACTCCCCCCAGGGAACGCCTGCCTGTCCGCTCAGCGTCTTCATTCTGTGAACGGGAGCCAGGCGTGAACTCTTTCTCCCACCCAAATTATAGATGCGGCATCGGCTATTAACATCCCGAACCTGACCCGGAAAAGCTGCTGGCAGAACGGGACCCTGTGCGCTGCAGAGGGGAAAATCTCTGCTGAAGACACAGAAACCTCTGCTCCGCCCTCCCCCGGCCTCTCCGTGGGCAATGAGCTCCATGTTCTATTGCATTTGTTTCCAAAGTTATTTATTCCATTTTCTCCCTGCAATATGCTGCTTTGTAGTTTAGCCCTGTTTGGGAAAATTAATCAACAGCTGGGCTTCTCCTTTGGATCATGAGTTTCCCTTGCAGTGGGCGTGAGGTTAATGAGGATTTCATAGAGTGGGAGGAAGAGGAGGAGAGCGAAGGAGGAGGAGGCCAAGGGAAGCTGGCCGACCCTCCCTCGCACAAAAGGAGGCAGTGAGGATGGAGCTCATCTCTGGCTCCCTAAATATGCCCTACAGGTGGGAGGCAGTGCCACCCCAGCAGACCTGGCTCTTCAGATCATGTGGAGGTGGCGAGCTCCTCCTCGTGCGGGGATGCTTCCGACATGAAAGGCTCCTGGACTTGCTGAATAGCACAGACTGGCCTTGAACTCTTGACCCTCCTGTCTCAACCTCCTGAGTAGCTGGAATTATGGATGTGCCACACCACATTCAGGGAGTAGTTTTGTTTCGTTTTTGTTTGGATCACAGCTCAGGGTGACCTCAGGCTGACAGGGATTCTCCTGCCCCAGCCTCCTGAGTGCTGCAGTTACAGCGGTGGGTCACCAGGCCCACACACCCAGGCATGCACATGAGTTAGAGAGAGGCAAATGCAGCAGGCATGCTGGCATGAGTCTATAATCCCAGCACACTGGGAGGCGGAGAGAGGAGGACTGAAAAGTATGAGCTGGGTCTGGACAACTTAGTGAGACTCAAAATAAAAAAATACTGGGCCGGAGATTTAGCTCAGTGGTTCCAGCTCCTGCCTCGCAAGTGCAAAGCCCTGAGTTCGATCCCGGTAACCACATAGGATGCTGGGCGTGGTGACTCACGCCCACCAGCAATCAATACCACATACCACAGTGCCGGGCGTGGTGGCTCACACCTGTAATCCCAGCACTCGAGAGGCAGAGACAGGAGGATTGCTGAGTTTGAGGCTTGCCTGGGCTACATAGTGAGCTCAGGGCCAGTCTGAACTACAAAGTGAGACCCTGTCTCAAAAATAAGTAAATAGGGCCGGAGGGTTAGCTCAGTGGTTCCGGCGCCTGCCTCGCAAGCGTAAGGACCTGAGTTCGATCCCCGGTTACCACATATAATGCTGGGCGTGGCGGCTCACGCCTGTAATCCCAGCACTCGGGAGGCAGAGACAGGACAGGAGGATTGCTGAGTTCGCAGCAGCTTGCCTGGGTGCCATAGTGAGCTCAGGGCCAGCCTGAACTACAAAGCGAGACCCTGTCTCCAAAAAGCAAATCAATCAATCAATCAATCAATCAATCAATATTTTTCAAAAGGCTAGGGTTGCAGCTCAGTATGAAGGTCCTGGGTTCAATCCCCAACCCCGCCCACGGAGAAAACTGGTGTCCCATGGTTCCGGGGCCTCAGCTGACTGACTGTCCACTGGGTCTAGCAGCATCTGCCGAGCTCCTGTGATGGCCCAGGTACCAATGAGCCTGGTGTCTCGAACTCCAGGCTGGACTGTTTAGATCCCTCCCTGGTCCCCGGCGCCACATCCAGGGCAGGTGTCCGTCCCTCTGTGGTGACCACCACAGTGGTCATCAAATCAGCCATGTTTTAGAAACCTGGCCCACACTCACTGCACGGTCAGCCCAAAGGTGAGGCCTGTGGGTAGCCCAGCCCCGGCCCTGGTGCCAGTATGGTACTCATGGTGTTCAGGAAAGGGCACTGTGCCAGCCCAGAGGGCACGTGGTGAGCAGGACCAGCCTCGTCCCGGCTCCGGGCCTTGGCAGGGCAGGTACTTCCTGACTCAGAGGCAGCCCTGGGAACCTGGCTCCTCCGTTAGCTGCTTCTGCTCCCTCCCCTCCCCGTTGTCCTCGGGTCTGGGGGTTACTCTCGCCATGCACTGTCGTGCCATGCCGGTGGCACATGTGAGTGAGCCTCTGCCATTCACGAGCCCCTTCCTGCTCTGTGCCTGCGCTAGCCAAGCAGCTACCCTCGTCTCAGCCCAGCATCACGGCCAGGGCCGCAGGACCAGCGCCCCATCTGCGATTTCCAGGGAGAAAGCCACAGGGCCCTCAGGGCTTGGGTCTTGCGGGGACAGCTCTGCCGGCCTTGCTGGGCCTCATGAGTGTATCACCAACAGCAGCCACCCAGAGCAGCCTACGCCGGGGAAAGAGACCCTGTGTGAGGCACGAGGAGCAGAGAGCCGGGGGCCGAGGACGACAGCAGGCAGAGGCCGTTTGTCAGCCACCCGCCATTCCAGCCACCCCACGCCCGGGGCTTGTGGGGCTAATTCTGTCTGGGTCCTCTGTGAGCAGAAAAAGGGATCAGTGTTAGGACTCAGTGTACCTGCAGCATTGACTCTCACCTGTATCCGTCCCAAATAACCAAGTAACAGCGGCTGCTCTGTACAGTTCCACAGGATGTGGACCGCACAGCTTTACAGCTGCCCCTGACATGACACTCACTGTAGATTTCTGGAAAATATCATAGAATGTCTTGAAAAAGGGGTGCCTTCTCCTAATTTGCACAAATGCACAATCTATCCTTTCCCAGCCAAATCTCACCTCCTAGGTCTCCCTGACGTATACGGGCACCATTTTCACCTTTTATTCTAGGACAACCTTTCCTAGAGAAAGGACTGCCAGGTAAAGGCCCAACCCGGGGTGGAAGAACCCCCGTACCCCATGTTACACGGCGGGCCAGGCCGGCCACAGGTCAGGAGAGACACGGACCCAACACCCCGGGCGCTGGCCAACAGAACTGCACGATCTTCCCGTTTGCCACTGTCTGCACGGGGACGGGGCCAGGGGACGTTTGCCACTATATGCATGGGTCAGCAGGGCCTTGGGGAGGGGCACCCAGGGGCCTTTGTGTCTTATGTTGGGAGATCCTGAAGGACCAAGGGTTCAAGACCAAGGACTAAATCAAAGAAGGTGGAAAGTAACGGCGAGTGGGAGGAAAGTGAATACTCCCCTAAGTCCTGGAAAGGGAGAGGCCTGGTGAGGAGGGTGCCACTGACGGCCTGGATGCAGGTGGCCTGGGGTAAGAGGGCTTCCTGCCACTGCTGGTGCTTGCTTTGGTGGAACATCCCTGCTCCCCAGGCTTGCTCTGAGGGCCCAGGGCTGTTTGGTGCCACCAAGGATACGGGCATCGACTGCCACTGTCTGGGCCTGGCTGCCTCTTGGTGGGGGAGGCTTCCTTGCAGAGTCTGGGCAGCCTCTGGGCTCCAGGACAAGCCCGACAGCGCCCGGCCTTTGTCAGCAGTGGACGAGGCTGCTCTATCCACAGTGTGACGGCTGTGCTGGGCTCGCGCTCTGGGGCCACACCTTGGGGTCTGTGTTGGCCCCTGCAGTGTCACTGCCCAGCTTCCCTGGGCACAGTGGGTGGCAGAGCCAGAGTGTGGCAGTGGTGACAGTGATGACACCTGGTGAGAACCAGACGGTGGGGAGAGAGGGCCCTCCATGGCCGATGAGGGGTGCCACCTGGGCCCAGGGGAGAAGAGACACACTCCTAACTGGGGGGACGCTTCCTAACACCGTGCCTCCATTCCGTACATGTTTCCTGACCCTGGCCCTTTCTATTTATTTATTTATTTATTTATTTATTTATTTATTTATTTAATTTTTTTCCTTTTTGAGACAGGGTCTCGCTTTGTAGTTCAGGCTGGCTCTGAGCTCACTATGTAGTCCAGGCAAGCCTCGAACTCAGCAATCCTCCTGTCTCTGCCTCCCGAGTGCTGAGATTACAGGCGTGAGCCACCACGCCCAGCACTGTGGTATGTGGTATTGATTGCTGGTGGGCGTGAATCTCCACGCCCAGCATTGTATGTGGTTACCTGGGATCGAACTCAGGACCTTGCGCTTGCGAGGCAGGCGCCAGAACCACTGAGCTAACCCTCCGGCCCATGGCTTTTTTAATTTTGAGACAGGGTCTTGCTAAGGTGCCCAGGCTGACCTCAAACTTATGATCTTCCTGCCTCGGCCTCCCAACTAGCTGAATTACAGGCATGCCCCCACCATGCACAGCTCAAGAATTACTTTTAACATACTCCCATGATGCACCTTGTTTTGCGGATGAAGCATCTCAAGCGAAGGCTTGAGACACCTAAGTAACTCCACCACAGCTACGAGTAGGGATGGCAGGGCGGGATTTGAGTTGCTGGGGTGTGCATTTATATTCTTATCCTTTCTACTACTTCACCTAGTGTCTGTGTTCTGCTCACACGAGCATGGTGGCTAGAGGGCGAATTCCCCTTCCCTAGTGCAGCAGCCGGGAGAATCTTTTGCTGCAATAATTAGGAAATTAGTCAGTGGTAGAGGGCAGGGGGCGAGAAGCTGCTGTTTCTGCTCTTCGGGCTAACAGTTTATAGGCCTCAGGTTGGGGAAGAACTGGACGATGAGAGCAGGCACGCACGCGCCGTGTGTCTGTGGCTCCCGGCCGTCATTTCCAGTTGGCAGCCCTCCTGTCCTCCTCCCGACTTTCCAACTCGGGAGCCTCGGGAGAGGCAGGGTGACAGCTCTGAAGGACACGGGTAACCCCGGGAGGGAGTCTGGTCACCGCCCTGGCCTGCAGACCCGAGGCTTGCGCCTGACCTCCTGACAGAGCACAAAGCGGGAGAAAAATGCGGGCCTGCGTTTGCTCGTCTGGGTGATGGAGTGCTCGCTCCCCTTGCCGGCGCGCGGGGTTCAATAATGGCAGACAGGGCTTCAAAAAATTACAGCATAAACAGATGAGCCCTTTAAGGTAATAGAAATGCTGTCATCCTGGCGAGAAATATGGGCCCCGAATCCCACGGGAGGGGACATACTGGGCGCTCCTCTCCCGCCCGCCGCGCTCCCCGTCCCCGTTACTGCCAGGATGGCGAGGGAGCTCAGGGCTGAGGGGCGGCCGGAGGGACCTGGATCCCCCGGCAGCCGGGGCTCCAGCAATGACGAGGCGGCCAAGGAGGATCTGAGGGTCGGATGTGGCCGTGACCTCTTGGGCGGCTCACGGCGGGCGCCAAGGTGGCGGCCATCAGTCCTGCAGCAGCGCAGGAGGCTGGTGCCCTGGTAGGGTCTTAATTAAGGCAGGAAAGGCAGGCGGCGGAGGCGCACTGCGGGCGGAGAAATTGGAATTATCCCCCTGTGGCGAGAAAGGCTATTCTCAGCTCAGGGCTGTGCCTGGGAGCCTAGGAGCCGGCAGTGGACCCAGGCGCTCCCAGCCAGGTCGAGGCTTCAGCTAACTCTTCCACCCGCCTCTCTCACCCCCATTTCTACCTGTACCCCGAGACAGGGCCACAGGCCAGGGCCAATAACAACAGCAGTGGCAGCACCACGAACATCTTTAAAAAATAGCAATAAGGTAGATAGAGTGGCCCTGCCTGGGAGGCAGAGGCGGGAGGGCTGCAAGTTTGACTTATGGTGGACAACTTAGTGATTTAATGAGATCCCGTCTCCAAATAAAAAATAAAAAGGGGCTAGGGAAGTAGCTCAGTGCCAAGGTTGTGGGTTCACCCCCGACCCCAGAGCTGAAGAAAAAAAGTACCAACAGCCAACACTTGTTGAATGATGACTAATATGCCGGGCATTCTAAATGCTTTGCGTGTGCCAATTAATTCAGTCATTTCAATCATCCTATCATTATTCCCCTTTCGAATGTAACAAAACGGGCATAGGTAGCTGCTTGCTCAAGGTCACTCAAGTATAAGCAGCAAAGCTATATTTCAAGGCAGGGAATCCAGCCCAAGTCTGCATGACCGACCCAGAGCACTGCAGAAGGGAGAAGTTCCTGCTATTACCCGAGAAGCCCAGAGGTGGCGCTAGAGGACAACTGCTCTGGTCTCCACAGCAGCCATCTGCTTATCAGAGGCCAACAGGTAGATATTCAAGTTCCAGCCCGGCAGGCAAGGCCCCTGGGGAGATGTGGTGAATTTCCTTTCTAGAAATGTCAGGCTGGAAACTGTGTTGAGGGCAATGCTCTTCCCAAGGTTTCACTCACTGCAGAAAGAGTTCACTGGGCAAGCTGTTCCCACGGTAGGTATCGGTGGGGCCATCGATGGTTAAGCTGGGAAGGGTTTAGAGGGAGATAGATGTGTCCTCGTCCTCAAAGAGGCACTAGTGTGAGGCAGGTGCCATGTTAATTCATGGGGGAGTCTGGGAGAAGTGGGCGGCAGCTCCATGTGGTCCTCTCAGCCCAATTTAGCTCCATCTCTAGCCAGGGTGGGTGGGAGGAAAGTGCGTCCCCTCCTGATAGCAAGAAGCTGGGACAGGGCTTCCAGGACCCCAGGTCTCTGCTGGCCTGATCCCTGTCTCTCCAGGGCCCGGGTCCAAAGAGGGCATCACCCAGGGCCCTGTCCAAGGTGCTGAAACGGTGCCCCTCCCAAGTTAAACATTCCCATCCGAATCACCTGTGTCCACGCCACTTCCATTGCAGCCTCTCGCCTTTGAGCCCAGAGCTCTTCCCTACACGGGAAGCCCTGGTGCAACCTCCCAGCACACGCTCCAAGGAATCCCACTGCGGCTGCCAAGTTACGATGTCAACCCGACTCTCCCCTCCACCCCCAGTTCCATTTCTTTAAATATTACCCACCTCAGGGCCTGCTGAGACCGACCACTCAGGGACCCACAGCCGTGTGGGTGAACAGATGTGTACCAGATGCAATAAACATTACAAAGTTTACGTTTCAAAATAAAAAATTATTACAGGAAAAGATGCACCACGGTTGTGTCTTTAGTTGTGCTGCTGTGGCACACAGTGTCCTCAATCAATTCAAAATCTTTACCTGTCATGGCATTTTATTTGGGGAAGAGTCAGAGGAGTCACAGGGTACCAGATGGGGTAAAAAATGTGGACGACGACACACCACACCAGAGGACGTCTGCACCGCTGGACACTCCAAGGAGCCACAGGAGACTCCAACCTGCAGCCCTTACCTGCTCAGTGAGGAGCCCGAGCCAGCAGCCAGCAGCATCTGCCCCCAGCCTGTCAGGAATGCAGACCCCGGGTCCCACCCCAGAAGGAGCCAATCAGAACCCTCAACCTACCCTGCAGATGTACAGGCCTGAAGCTAAAATCAACTCCACATATCCATTCTGTCCACCTGTACAGAAGCTTGTAAGGCAGGTGCTCCATTTCACAGGTGAGGAAATAGGATCAAATAGGTTAAGTCACTGGTCCGCTCTCTCTTGGGAAGCAGGGCAGCCAGGGCGTGACCCAGATCAGGCCCCAGGGGCTGCATTCTTTGTACAACTACACAATCCACGCCCATAGCACAACAACAACAACAACAACAACAGAAGCCCAAGTGTCCCACTGGCCACAGCCTACCTTGAAACAGGGTTCCACTGCCAGTATCAAGGTCCCCAGAATCAACCCTCATCACCACTAGCATAATTCATGAGGAAATAGGAGAGTAAACAAACACATGGGGAAAATGTTCGCTCCCTCTAGTAATCAGAGAAATGCAAATTAGAGCAATATTGAGGAGCCATTTTCTACCTATATAATTAGCAGGGGGAAAAGATGTTAGTGAAATTGTTCTGAGGTAGGTAGCACTCCTACATGGCTGGTGACTGTAGATCTACAAGACCCTTGAGGAAAGTGATCCAGCAACTTCTGTCAGGAGCATAAATACGTTATGCCCACCGGCCTGGGGATTTACCCTATGGAAATAATTCATGGGGGGGGCGGGGGCATGCTGTTTGTGTGAAGACGCTAACTCCAACACTGGCTGCGGAACGGCTATTTAGCAGGCTGAGGAAACTGGGCTTGATCACTTCCTGCAGCATATGCAGTTATTTAAAATGATAATTAAGAAGGCCAAGCAGCCACAGAGAAATGCGGGAGGAAAAAACGCCCGTGCAGAGCTGCTTATGCGCACCGTGGTTATGAGGTGGAAACAGTGCGAACGTGAAGACATGGTAAGGAGCGCTGGGTACACAGGCGGCCGGGCCAGGCGTGACGGCCCTCCTGCGCCTGTCACCTTTACAGTCACAGACCCCACCCCTCGGAGATCAGCTCTGGGGAGGGGACACAGGGCTAACGTTTCTGGCCAGGAGGCGGGGGCAGGGAGGCCACAGCGGGCTTCTCCCAACTTACCATGAAGCCGGGGGCGCACGTGCAGCCCCCCGTGATGCTGTGACAGTCGGCGCCGTTCTGGCACAAGCAAGGCAGCTGGCAGCCATCGCCATAGTAGCCAGCAGGGCAAGACTCATTGCAGTGGTGGCCAGACCAGCCCGGCTGGCAGGTGCAAACTCCAGTTACTGGGTGGCAGCTGAGATGACGAGAGAAGGCCAGAGACAGTCAGGTCAGGGAAGCAGCCACGTCCCAGCCTCTGCCCACCCCGATTCTGCTCTGCCCGGGAGCAAAGGGCCACTGCGGTTCACCTGCTCAGCGTCCTATTGATCAGAAAGTGCCAAGGCCACCTGGGTGTGTCTCCAGAAACCAGGGCTCGTGTGGTTATGTGACCTGCCTCGAGCCACACAGCAAGGGAACCGCAAGATTAGGATTTGAACCCAGGCCTTCGGACTCTCAAATATGGATTCTTTATATAACAAATAGGCCGAACTAGACTTGAGTCCTTTGCCTGGTAGACTGTGGGGTCCAGCGTTTCACCTGCACCTTGAGGTAGATAACCAGCATGGGGACAGGCATGAGGAGAAGCGAGGACACCCGGTGACATGCGGTCTCCCCCCCACCCCACTGTCCTGGAGAGGGCCCCCAGCCCGTGCCCTTGGGGTTCTTTCTCAGGGAGCCCACTCTCCCCCACCGCCATCTGTCTGGGCCACAGGAAGGACCCTTTGGCTGCAGGTAGCAGCTGCCTGGTGTGACCTGGGGCGGGGACAGCCTGTGGCCGGCAGTCGCCTGCTCCCATGGCCAGGTCCATTCACGGTCACACTGGACATGGCAACCACGTGCTACTCATGGACACCTTTGGCTCTGAGATTTCCTGCCTGGCCCAACTTTTCTAGACTGCTGAGCACTGAGACCCTGCCACCCCCTCTCCTTCCTTCTGCCCACTGGGTCACACCACCCCAGCACTGTGGTCCAACCACTTCACACCCCTCCCCCACCCTCTTCCCTGCTGAATCGCCCGCACCTGGCGGCTGCTTCTGGGATGGTCCAGACCCCCCGGATACTCCCTGTGTCCCCTGCGGTCCTGCTCTGGGAGCCAGCTCAGGGGACACATGCCCTGGGCTGGCAGGGAGCACTTGGCACCAGTAACAGGGACAGGGGCTCTGTCTCTGCAGGCACCAACAGGGCCTGAGGTCCCGGCTTGTGGCCGCGGCGCAGCTACAATTCTGGGTATAAATACAGCTCCCGCGATGTTTGATTCTTCCCTGTGTCTGCCGATCTGTTGGTCTTCTCCCTCTGCCCCCATGCTGCGGCTCCTTGGTGGAGGGGAGCCCTTGCCTGTTTGGGGCGCCTCTCAGGGCCCAGCGGGGGACCTGGCACATGGGAGGTGCTTCCCGCATATTTAGCGGATGAATTAATGAACAAACTAATTATGTGCAGCCTAGCCGAGCAGTTTCTGATCCGGGGCTCCCGGTTTGCTCCCAGAAAATGAGGGGGTGGACAGAAGCAGACAGTTCTGGAATAGTAAATGCAAGTAGCTAATAATCATTTGGGGAAATGTTTTGTCTCATTAATCATCAAGTCAAAACAACTGTAATGCACTTTTCCTCTGTCAAAACGGAAAGGATGAGAAAAATGCCGGTAAAGGTTTCAAAACAGTTACAATCACATGCCATTGAGGTTATGCATTGGGAGACCTAAAAATACTCAGACTCTTCGGTCTTGTAATTCTGTTCCTAAGAATCTATCCTAAGGAAATCATAGTTGTGGGGAAAGATTTATGCGCAGAGATGTTCCCTGAGGCATTATTTATAACCCTGGAAAATGGAAGCAATTTGAATAATAATAATATGTGACCGGGCTATTAAAGCATGGGGTACTTTACACACATATTTCTAAACTTCAGTAAGCATGTGAATTAGGAATTGGAGCTTCTATTTTACAGGTGGCACCTGGAGATTATGTGACTTGCCCAGAGTCACACAGTTAAGTTTATGAGTGGTAGAGCTAGGATTCAAACCTGGGTCCGGCTGGGTGTGCTATCTCCTGGTCCTTGCTACTCTGAAGAGTGTTCTGGTTAAATGAATTATGACAATCCACATGGAGGAATGTTAGTGAGGTTTTCTTTCTTCTCTTCTCTTTTATTCATTAAGACAGGATCTTACTAGCCCAGGCTGGCCTTGAACTTATGGAGATCCTCCTGCCTCAGCTTCCCAAGTGCTGAGATTATAGGCATATGTATTCATACCTGGTGAGAGGTTTTCATTATATTCCAATTTTTTTTTTTTTTGAGACAGGGTCTCGCTTTGTAGTTCATGCTGGCCCTGAGCTCACTATGTAGCCCAGGCAAGCCTCAACTTAGCAATTCTCCTGCCTCTGCCTCCTGAGTGCTGGGATTACAGGCGTGATCTATCACGCCTGGCACTGTGGTGTGTGGTATTGATTGCTGGTGGGCATGAGTCACCATGCCCAGCATTGTATGTGGTTACTGGGATCGAACTCAGGACCTTGTGCTTGCAAGGCAGGTGCCGGAACCACTGAACTAAATCTCCAACCCTAATAGTCCAAAATATTTAATGATAGGATTTAAGGTGGAGTGAACTATGGAGACTTTACAAATGCACTACCTTAAATATGAAAAAAGAAACACAAATATAGATGTGGATGAAGAACAGACAGACATAATGAAATGACTTTTGTATTTGCTGGTGGTTGACAAGCTATTAGTGGCTGAGTTTTTTTCTTTAAATGTTTTTATAGTCTCTGACTTTCCTGCACTAAGCATCACATTAATAAATAGATGCGGAGCAATAAAAATTATAAATACAAATATCCAGCAGAGAGGAATGGGTGTAAAGATGAGTGTCTGAAACTTTCTAACCTTCACAGAGGCTGCAAATCCTGCTCTGAGCCCCGAGCGCTCACAGGGGACACTGACGCACTCTGTCCTCTCAGCAGGTGGGTCCGAGGCCGTCACCGTATGCCGCACATGCTGAGCCACATCCCCAGGCTCAGCCTCTCCGGGTCTCCCCTGGCTTCGGGGTTAGACTTAGAGGGGCCAGGAATAGCCTGGCAGGCCCCGGCCACAGCTGTCTGCTCTGGCCAGCCCTGGAGTCTCCCAAGGGCACAGGTGCCTTTCTCCTCTTGCCACTGGCACAGAGGGGTACTATCTCTGCCCCAGAGCAGCCAGGCTGTCCCCAGCCCACCCTCCACCTGCAGCCCAGCTCTGGGAGAAACCAGCCACAGACTCCTGACAGCTTGAATTAACTGCTTCTGATCTCCGAAGCGGTCTTTGGCTGCTTGGGGGTTGGGGTGAGGTCTGAGTACTGATTTTAAACTTTGTACTCCAAGAACAGGAAGGCTCAAAACCTCAAAGCTGAAACTGGCTGTGGTGGTACACTCCTGTAATCCCAGCACCCGGGAGGCTGAGGCAGGAGGATCACTGTAAGTTCACACAAGTTCAAGGCCAGCCTGGGCCATACAATGAGTTTAAGACCAGCATGGACTACATGGCAAGACACTGTCTCAAAAAAAAAAAAAAAAAGGACAGAGTAGAGGCTGGTGGTGATTGTCACCGAGAACTGCGGTCACGAGCTCAGCTCCTCTGACCTCGGCAGGGGGTGCACACACCCTCCCCAGTGGTCCCCACATCCCAGGATGGGTCCTGGTCCCTGGGTCACATGGCGGGGCAGGCAGAGTCGCCATCACTGGTGTTTAGCCTGCTTGGGCTCCCGCCCCCCCCCCACCTCCCCGTTTCTGCCACCTCTGCAGACACAGATTAATCACAAGGTAATAAGAGCTGAAAGCTGTACAATGTGGGAATCTTTTCAGAGCGGATTTTTCTGCTTTTCTTCTGGCCACTCTGAGATTCCTATCAATGTGGCATCTGCTGGCTAAATCAAACCTTTCAAAGGTAATACCCGATCATGGCGGCTGGAATTCGTCTACGACAATCCAATTGTGGAGGGGCACTGAGAAGGGCTGACACCAGGCGCGTCCCCAAGGTGAGCCCTTGAAGCGGCACGGCTTCTCTGCACGCTAGGAGGAGGGGATGGGGGCTCAGCGGCCTCCCTTCCTTCCAGGCACAGCCGCCGGCCGGGGTGGGGACAGCAGGGGGCAAGAGCCAGAGAGGCCAGGGCAAGGTGGACAAGCCTCTCTCCAGCTGAGGTCACTGTCTCGTGGGGAAACACGCTCCAGGGGTGTGAGCCATGGGGGAGGGGAGCTCTGTTCTATGTCCTGTAGAAATCAGGGGCCACACTCAGAGAGGAGCAGCGCACATATCAGGATGTGAGTGTGGACAGAGGGGAGCCTGAGGCCAGGCCCACGCTCAGGCCCTGCAGCATCTCGAGTTTTGAGTGTGGAGTCAAGGAGATCTTTCTGCTGCCTGTGCATGAGACAAAGCTCTACAATGGCTCGAAAGCGCACAGGCAGAGGCCTAACCTGTGTCCACACCAACGTAGAGAGTTGCTCTCTGGGGCCCTCAGAATGATGCCAAGTGCAGTACGGCAGTGCTCAGTCAGACCACAGGATCTCCCCCTCTCTCCTGCGCCCCAATCCACTTTATGCTGGCAAGGACCAGAAACACTTTTTTTTTTAAAGACAGGGTCTCGCTTTGTAGTTCAGGCTCACTATGTAGCTCAGGCAAGACTTGAACTCAGCAGTTCTGCCTCTGCCTTCCAAGTACTGGGATTACAGGTGTGAGCCACCATGGCCAGTATTGTTGTATGTGGCTACTGGGGATTGAACTCAGGACCTTGCACTTGCTAGTCAGGCGCTGGAACCACTAAGCTAAATCTCCAGCCCCAGAAACACTTTTTTTGTGTGTGTGAGACAGGGTCTCGCTTTGTAGTTCAGGCTGCCCCTGAGCTCACTATGTAGCCCAGGCAAACCTGGAACTCAGCAATCCTCCTGTCTCTGCCTCCTGAGTGCTGGGATTACAGGTGTGAGCCACCACGCCCAGCACTGTGGGGTGTGGTACTGATTGCTGGTGGGCCTGAGTCACCATGCCCAATATCATATCATTGTATGTGGTTACAGGGATCGAACCAGGGACCTTGTGCTTGCTAGGCAGGCGGTGGAACCACTGAGCTAAATCTCCGGCCCCCCAGAAACACTTTTGATGCCAGCACTTGGGTGCGGGAAAGAGGCTACTACCTGTCAAAGCAGGGACCCTGCCAACCATCCTACAGTGCCCAGGGCAGCACTCCACAACTAAGGGCTATCCCGGCCCAAATGGGAACAGAGGCAAGGCTGAGAAATCTTACAACAGACCAGAAGAACTGGGTGCATGCCAGGGACTCAGTCACTGGGGCAGTGTGCCAGGAGGAGTGAAATTTTTAAAAAGCAAAACTAGGACAGGCATCAGCTAGCAGGAGAGTGGCCTAGAGAGTGGTCCACTTAACAGGAACACACTGATGCTTTGGCCCGCCCCGCACGAAGCCACACAGTAACGAGACAGCTGCGAGCCAGGCGCGTCAAGGGACCAGATGGGACACAGGCCCGGGACAGAACTCCGAAGGCGGAGGCGTGCGCTCCAAGGAGCCTGCCCGGGACGGACCGACCGGCACCCTGGGGCTGGTGCCTGACAACCACTACTGCCTCTCTGTCCGCGAAACACGACATGTGCTAAAGACAGAAAAGCAAATAATCATTAATATTGGATGGGCTGAGATTAGCGGCGGAGAAGAGGGAGTCCTTTCAGATTAATAATGCATCGAGGACTCCTTCAGAGGGAAGATGAATTATGCAGGGCACGGCTGCTCAGGCACGGGAGGAAAACAATAGCTCTTCCATGTGGCCGGCTGTGTCTCCGCGGCAGGGACTCCCCCAGCCGCGGTCTCAGGTGCCGGCCCTCCTGGGTGTGTCCTCGTCCTCCCTGGTGCAGTCCTCTACCTTCGAGCAGTGGGAAGCAGCTGCCTGGTCCTCTGACTGGCCAAAGGGGTTCCTGTGTTTAGAGCTGGGGTTTTCACCGTCTCCTGACACAGCCCAGATACCTCCACCTCTAGGAAGCCTTTCCTGCAGCCCCTCTGGTCCTTCCTATACTCAGCCCTGGGCCACAGTTCCCCATGGATGTGCTGGGACCCAGCGGAGCTGGCCATGTTTATTTCACACAGTCCAAAATACATCTCTTCCCCATATTTTTACACCTCTGATATGGGTACACTATAAAATTCGTGTTGCACCATGGTTCTAATCACTCTTTTTTTGTGGGGGTAGAGGGCCCCGGGACCAAACTCGGGACCTTGCACTTGTGAGGCAGGCACCGGAGAGCACTGAGCTAAATCCTTGGCCTAATGTCAAGTTCTGCTGACTACATTTTCTTCACGGGACATAAAGTAGCTCCACATCTCACTACTGAGGGGAGTAGCACCGGGATTCGGATGCGTGGTGGCGGGTCCTCGGGGTGTGAGGACAGAGCGGCGATGCTGTCTCTGCTGCCGCCCCGGGGACGGCCCCAGGCCCTCAGTGCGCTCTGAATGAATGGTGAAGGGGATGAAGGCGCAGGTCACACACAGGCTCGGGACTCTCGGTCAGGCCCAACTCCTGCCCTGCCCTTGCCCCCCCACTGCCCAGCTCCAGCGCCTGAGGACACTATTTGTCTAAGCCATGACACCCGCTAAGACCCTTCCGCTCACTGGGAGCGGCGCGCCTAAGGTGTTCGGTGAAAGATCAATAGCTGGGGCGGAAGAGGGGTGAGGCGAAGCCCACGCTGTGCCAGCAACAGCCACCGCCGCGTTCCTGGTGAAGGGTTCACAGTCTCCCCACCTCTACCCTCTGCCGGGGCTGCTGGACAGCTGCCCCCAGGCTCCCTGTGCTCCAAGCAACACCAGGGACGAGCAGAGAGTGCCGGGGCTGCCCCATACCCCACTCCCGTGTGTGGCCTCAGGCCTAGTGTGACTCGGGGTGGCCAGGGCGGTGCACAGCGCAGGCAACCTGGCGTCTGGCCCCGACTCTGACACTGTGGCCCTGGCTTCTCCTTCCATCGGTGATGACAGGGTCCGGGGCCCTTTGCTTTCCCACTCTGGGCGGCCATGGCCCGACAACCCTCTCTGCACCCCGGCCACCCTCCCATGCCTCCCACTCCCCGTCCTCCTCAGGTACCTCATGGTGTGGTCGCCGTCACAGGGGCAGGGCAAGGAGCAGCCTGGGCCGTACAGGCCCTCGGGGCACAGCCGCTCCTGGCAGCGCAGGCCTTTGTAGCCAGGGCCACACTCGCAGGCGCCCGTGGTGGGTGAGCACTGGCCTCCGTTGTGGCAGTCACAGCGCTGTGAGCACTGGAAGCCGAACGTCCCCAAGGGGCACTCCTCTTGGCATCTGTGGGAGAGCAGAGGGGCTGAGGGGTGGCTGGGTCCCCTCGTCTCCTGTTCCCGCTCCTCCCCAAGGAAGTACTCGTGCCATAGCTCAGCCCTCTTCCGAGTCCCAGAAGCCCCAGCAGCGAGTGTGTGCAATCACATTTCACTGATGCCAAACCTGATACATACATTTCATTTCTCAAAGTTGGAAAATACACGTGCTATGCTTCCCCCAATGGAACAGTATTAAGAGGTGCTGGTTGTGGGGGGGGAGATGCCAGTTCATGGAAGTTCTACCCTCACACGTAGATTAGAGGAAACTGGCAAGTCCCTTCTCTCCTTCGGACCCTCTTATCACCCAAGGACGCAGTGTTCAAGGTGTCATCTTGGGAAAAGAACAGATTCTCAGTACATCGCCAACCTGCTGGCACCGTGGCCTTGGCTTCCTCAGGCTCTAGAATCGTGATAACTGGAGAAGTGTGTTTTTGAATGATAGTCTCTGACCTTACATACATGGTTATAGCGGCATCAACAGACTAGGACAACATGAATGCATAAGGCAAAAACATCTGGTGCTGTAAAATGTACCATTTCGCCATTCAGAGCAGTGCTCGGTGCCTTCAAAGGAAATCTATTCACGTTACATGCAACTATGACCACCATTCATGTCCGGAGCCTTCTCATCCTTAACAATTGAGACCCTGGATCTGTTCACAATAAACCTTCGGTGTAAAAAACGTATGTTGACATCCCTGCAATGAGATGTATCCTCTTTCTGATGGCAGGAGAGGGCTTAATTATTAGTGGTTTTCATTCTTATCAGGATATAAAATAGGGACACATCTTACAACCACTGGTAGCCTAGGTTTGATCAAATGGGACACTGGTTTGGGGTCAAGTCTCTGTCACACGAGTCAAGCGTCCCTTCCTCGGAGTAGGTCCCTCCTCAGACCAGAGAAGCCCTGTGACATGGGCTAGTGCTCCTTCCTGGGGTTGGGACGCCCTCGAGGTGGGGCTGGGGCTCCCGTTTGGCCGTGAGCTGCCTGTGCTGAGGCTGGTACCGGAAGCACGGTGATAATTCTACATCCCTGGGCTGGACTCACAGTCATTTGTGTCGCTCCTCTCTGGGTTACTGGGACTCCCATGCAACTGCCTCACTGACTCCTGGGCCCAGCCAGGGGCCACTTCCCAGGGGCCACAAATCCACTGTCACAGCATGATATCCTGACAAGATAAGGGGGAAATGTGGGGGGGACCTCCTGCATCCAAACACAGAAGGACATGGGCTCTGGGGTTTTGGATTATCTGCACCCCAATGCTCCAGATAATGGAGAAGTGACCTAAACTGTGATTTCCATGCCCTCATCATAAAAGGTAATAATAACTAACCCTTGTTGGGTTGTTTGAGGCTTAAATGAGGTGATGTGTGTAAATGCTTCGGAAGGTACCCAGCCCAGGGTTAGGGCTCACAAAATGTCAGCCAGTCATTTAACTCTTATTAATACTATTTTCTCCAGTTCTTACAACAGAGCACCTCAGGCCTGTGGAACCTTGGATTCCAGCATAGGAAAGCTCAAAGAGAAAAATTCTAAACCATCCACAGTGGCGTGGGCCCCAGGAATGATAAGCATCTACATTATCCTATTTCCCCATTTCTCAGATGCTCCGTACATTTTCTACAGTAATGCAGCACCAATAACAGCTGTTTCTTTAAAATTCTAGTTCTAACTTTTTTTTTTTTTTGAGACAGGGTCTCGGCTTTGTAGTTCAGACTGGCCCTGAGCTCACTATGTAGCCCAGACAAGCCTCGAACTCAGCAATCCTCCTGTCTCTGCCTCCCGAGTGCTGGGATTACAGGCATGAGCCACCACGCCCGGCACTGTGGTATGTGGTATTGATTGCTGGTGGGCATGAGTCTCCACGCCCAGCGTTGTATGTGGTTACTGGGAATCGAACTCAGGACCTTGTACTTGGTAGGCAGGCGCTGGAACCACTGGGCTAGATCTCCCACCCACTAACTTCTTTATTCTGTGTTAGAGGATCATGGCTGAGGGCCATGCTCTTCTCCACTGACGGGTCTGCCTTGGCCACTCAAGGTGGGGTGTGCCTGTGACTCTTTGTCTTTGCTGCTCTGAATCCATGATGACAGGGAGAGGAGAGTGACTGCGGTCTGGCCTTGATGCTACCGGCTGTCTCCTCCAGATCCACGGAGGCAGGGGCCAAATACAGCAGAAGAGAGAGGGCAGCGGGGCTGTGGCCCCTGGGCACTGGCTAAAAAGGGGTTTCCAGTGGGCTTGCAGGCTCCAGCCACTGTCCTCAGCCCCTGAAGCAGCAGATGTTCCCAGCGCCATCACTTCAGAGTCGAGGAGGCTGAGACAGGGCCGTTCTGAGCTCACATGGCCTGAAAGTGGCCAGGGTGACACCAGACCATCTTCCTGCCAATCTTGTCACTCTCAACCAATGAAAGGTCTCGTGAGGGGAAGAGTGGGAAAGAGAAGGAAGAAGGGAAAGAAGGAGAGGGGTGTCTGGAGGATGGAAGGTGGAAGACAGGAAAGAGGAAGAAGTAGGATGGGGTAGGAAAGGGAGAAACTGAGGCAGAAACTGAAGGAGGGGATCAAGAGCAGTTAAAGGCCTTCACTATTTTCATGAGCCCTTGTTCCTGCCACAGATTTCTCCAGAAGCCACAGGCCTTTACTTACCTCAGATATCCCCATGTCAGAACTCACACCAGGAGACACCACCCCAAATGGTCTCTCCTTTCTCAAACATTCCTGCCTCCTGCCTACCAGGCTGGGCAGAGCCCTAGACACAAAGCCTCTCAAAGGCTAATTCTCAGTATTTTGGGGGTGACTGGATCACAGCCCTAGGGAAAAAAAAATCTCGAGATATTGACAACCTAATCCATTTACATAATCAGCTCCTTTTTATTTCCCCCCCCTACTCTCAATTGAAACAACTTATTTATTTAGAGATCAAGCAACGACTGCTAATGAATTTTATACAAAGCATGCTAATAACCAGGCCTGTGGAACAGAAGGGTAATCACAGCAGGAATTAGTTTTCTACTTAAACATCCGTCCTTTGCAACATATCAATCTAATGTGTCCGATACTGCCATTAACAACCAGATACATTGCTCAATTAAATTACAAAATGAGCCGCACAGCCCTCGTTATGTTTTGTGTTTAATTTGCACTGGTTTCTGCCTATCCGGGGAGGCTCACGTTATTACACCCGCTCAACTCCAATACGCGAGTGATGATTTGGGGTGGCTGAATGCAGCTGTCACCTCTGAAATTAATGGAGGCAATTTGACAAAATATTAAACACCAGGTGGCCTGCTGAGGTGGGAAACCGCAATGCTACCTGGCCCTCTGTGTGAACCCTCCAATCGCTGATTGGCCAGGCCTGTGCACCCCTGGCTTTGGGGCTTTCTCTCTGCCCCAGGATCATGGGCCGGGCTCCACAAAGAGAGATTCTGGGCTGTTTCTCACTGAGTTTCTCTCAGCAGGGCTCACTCACAGCCGATGGAGCAGGAAAGTGGCGGTGAAGCTTTTAGAGACACAGGACCGAAACGGCACCTCAAAACCCACGTACTTAACACAGAGTACCAACACTACAGTTAATCCTCAACCCTGAGGTTTTAGTTTAGAAAAACAAACCAACCACGCTGGTACATTAAAAGATAAGCGCGGTAACAAAGCTTTCAGTGACACAAACGAACAGCCCACCATGGCAGGCGTGCTGCGGGTTTGGTACCACGCAGTTGGGCCTGTGGATGCAGGTCAAGCTGGCCGCAACCCTGGGTGCTGGTTCCAACAAGGAAGTGTTCTCGGGGGTCCTGTTCTGGTCTTGGCCCTTCCTGGTGCTAGTGATCCTTGGTCTGTCCTGAGCATTTCCATATTTGGGGTAGACGGAGTAACAGGAGCCTCTGTTTGCTCAGAGCTAGAAAGCCTCGTTGGTTGGCTCAGCCCTGATCCCTGCTCCATGATGTCACCCAGGCAAGGGAGGCAACAGAAGGCTCACGAGTCCCTCTCCCTTCTCTCTGCCTGGGCCAAGTAACAACATCCAGGAGCCAGAAGCAACACCCAGACCCGGGTGAGGACTGTGCCAGTCTTCTTCTTACTGGCGCTTGGTGAGACCAGGTGGCAGAGTGAGAACCAAGAGGCTTGGCCCGGGTTCCGCGCACAAACACCCTCCCCCCACTCCGAGCCCGCCATCCTTACCTGTCTCCCATGTACCCGGCTGTGCAGTGGCACCGTCCCGTCACATGGTCGCACTGTCCTCCATGGTGGCAGGGACAGTCGTAGCTGCAGTTCTGGCCAAACGTCCCTGGTGGGCAGGGCTGGGCACACACTGCTCCCTGAAACAGAGGCAACAGGACCCCCACAGTGGTGCTCCACCATGCCACACTGAGTCAGTCCCCACACCCCGAGCAATGGCACAGCTGCAGGGCCCAGCGCTCACCGCAGCCCCTTGCTGGACGCAGAGCTGGACACCGTGGTTCCCAGAGACAGAGGCAGACACAGGGACTGGTCTGCCCACGTGATCGCTCTGAGCCCCTGGAGAGAGTGCTGTGATCCAGGCACCGGGGCTGGGCAGATAGGAGGGCACAGAGACGGACAGGGCTCGATTCTGTCTCCCTGCCCACTGGAGAGAG
>PVIC010002521.1:0-76754 GCA_004025085.1 Thryonomys swinderianus
TCCTGTACATCAGCATTCAGAGCCCTCGATAGGAAGTCAGCAGTATATTCATTTTCTTAATTGTTATATAAATGTCTCGGACTGACCTGAAACCATATGGTATAAGAAGGTATAATTCATTCTAAAATACATGTTTACAAAATAGAAGACAGGTGTTTGGATTTACTTCAAATGTATTTAAGGGAAAAAAACGCACAATACAATACCCCCTTGAACAAATACGGCAGAGTATGTGGTAGTTAATTTTGAGAAAAAGAACATGTGTGATCACTTACATTTTTAAAGTGAAGGTTAATTTGCAGAAAATGGGATGTTAAAACATGTGTAATTAACTCAAAGATATATAACATAAAGAATGGAAGGCAGTGACTAATGAAGGAAGCAGACCGAGCTAGCATAGAAGTGCTTGCAGAAATGACAGAAGAGCTGAAATTATCTCTTACTCTTTCCCCCACTTCACCACTAGAGAATGGATCCCAGTGTAACCCAAGCTGTGGCCCCGGGCCCTGTGCTCATCTCTTGGCTGGTAATGTGCTTGTCACACACACAGTGCAAGCACGGAGTTTGAGAATGCACACTCAGAGGCCTACACAACTTGAAATTGAAGGGATATGTAAGTGAGTAACTCGGTTTTCCTAGTAGTTCACTTTTATTGTATTTTTTTTAACTGTATCAGTCCATAGTGGACTGAAAATAGAAGGTAGTTTATAGAGTACCACTGAAAAGCCTAAAACCTTTTTTTTTTTTTTGAGACAGGGTCTCTCTTTGTAGTTCAGGCTGGCCCTGAACTCACTATGTAGCCCAGGCAAGCCTTGAACTCAGCAATCCTCCTGTCTCTGCCTCCTGAGTGCTGGAATTACAAATTTGAGCCACCACGCCCAGCATTGTGGGGTGTGGTATGGATTGCTGGTGGGCGTGAGTCATCACGCCGGATATTTTATCATTGAATGTGGTTACCGGGATCTAACCAGGACCTTGCACTTGCTAGGCAGGCACTGGAACCACTGAGCTAAATCTTGGCCCTGAACAACCTAAAATCTTAAATTGCAGTTGGTCAACACTCACCATGAAGTTAAGAATGTATATGAAAATTTTCTGTTGTTCATGTTTTACATTTGATTTATGTTTTTCCAGCACAGAGGCCTGCTTTGTTAGTACTTCAGAAACTGATCAAAGAAGTTGGCAGTAAGGGCTATTGCAGCATGAAACAAACACATACCTTTGTAATTTTCACTATTCCAAATAAGGCAAAGTCCCATCTGACT
Organism: Thryonomys swinderianus; assembly: GCA_004025085.1. NCBI lineage: Eukaryota > Metazoa > Chordata > Mammalia > Rodentia > Thryonomyidae > Thryonomys > Thryonomys swinderianus. The sequence goes on from PVIC010002521.1 coordinate 1,266, forward strand.
TTTGGCTTATTTGTATGTGAAAAGAAATTCTGAACTGGGAAGTCTTAATAAGGAATTTTAATTATGAAGCATAGTCAAGTATTTTTATACCATTAAATACAAAGTATATGAGCTGTTATGGGGTGCTTTTTTCTACCATGCCTTACTATAAATGAATGCACTATAATACCTGGACCATTTTATGTTACATACTTCTTTACATATTTCAATATAGTTCTTTATAGTAGTATGTTCCTTTATAGTAATATACCATATAGCATTTTTTGTTTGAATTTCTATAGTTATAGCAGTACCACTTTTTAATCTTCTAAAAATACTTTAGGCTTCTGCTTAGAGTTCTCCCATGGGAATTCTGTTTATGGAGGAGAATAACTATCTAAAAATGTCCTTTTTTTCATTGAAGTTATGATATGTAATGAATACATTCATCGTGGGGACATATACATACCACATCTTAGTTTTTATTGTGAGATTAAACACAGTGAAAATCAAAATACATATGCACATATGTCCATCGACATAATGTACATAACATAAACATAGCATACATGAACCTAAATGCAAATTCACATCCACAACTGACTTCTAAAGTCCCACCAGCAAAATCTCCATTGACTAATTGTTTTATCACTGAAAAGAAAAACAACTCACCCAAGGACTATCAGACAACATTCTCGCTCTTTACTGAAACTATGTGTTTAGTTTTTAGCCTACTGTCTTGGTTATATCAAGCAAGCTGGTTTCAAATCCAGAATATAAATGCAAATTTCGCTGTATCTGCAGGCATTCATTGGCTGGAGAGGGACAGACACCAGGACTGCGTGAACTAAGGGAGAAATGGACAGAGACCAGGAAGTAGAAACCAATCCACCACAACTCTATTTGAGAAATCCTGTTAAACAAGACAAAAATCTCCCTGCCATGATTTTATCTACTGGCTTTAAGAGTTAGCTGCTGCTACAAACACTGGGGTTATCTAACCAGGAGGGTAGGAAGCAGACCTCTCACTCCACACCCTGGAGGATGTGATCAGTCTGAGGTGCCCCCAGATCTTTGTAAACAAGGCCCTTTCCCATCAAAGGTCTTCGTGGGATGGAGCAGTAGTTGTTTATACTGCTTTCTTTTTCCATTAGGTTTACTTTCCCCATGTTAAACCCTGTCAACTTTACTAGCCAGAGACCTGTCATCAGAATAGGACCGTCTGCTTTGAAGACTCCTTTTAAGAAATGTCAAGGGGCAGTAAACATAAAATAGGATCCATAGCACTACCAATGACAACGAAAACAGAGCCAAAGCTAATCAGTCGCTCCCATAAAACACACGCTCTGTCTCCCTCTCACACACACAGTAGCAGCCCTGTAAGGTCTGCGGAGTGAATGTAAGCAACAGAGGAGGAAGCAGCTGAAAGAAAGAATTCCTGCTGCGTTCCCGCCTTGTGCCTCCTTCACAGTGAAAAGGGTTCAAGGAAAGAATGTTTTATTGCACACTGCTGTTCACAACCAGCAGGGCAAGTTTATTCTGCTTGGGGCCCACGTGGGCAAAGTTCGGTCATCCCCATATGTTCTCCAAGAGAAGCTCCGTCTTGCATTTTTCAGGCCTAGATTAGTATAAAACAAGCCACAAACACCTGGCCTGCTCACTTCAAGAGGGAAGGCAGGCGTACGGGATCTGAGGAACACTTCCTCCTCTCAGGCCTGACACGGAGCTCACGAGAGTGTTGTTACACTTTGCAGGCCATGGCTGGATTCGTTGATGTCAGGAGGTGAGGGCTCAGGGGGGCAGGCGAGAAGTTCATAAGCCCTAAGTCGCCACAGATCCCAGGATACTTTCCCCAGAACAGAACTAAAGCACTCAGGCATTTAAAAAGAAAGAGAAGAAAAAGAAAAGAAAATGCACTTGGGGAAACTGCTACAAAATGTACCCTAATGCCTGGGACCAGAGCAAGACTCCCAGGTCTGACTTCTTCCAAAGCTCCATCCAGCAGGTAAGTCCTACAGACAGGCGAGGCTGCCCAAGACCTGGAACCCAGCGGGGGCATGCTGAGATTATCACTTAGCAGCAGCCATCATTCATGTGTATATAGCACTTCACAGTTTACTCTATACTGTCTCTGTGAGCAATTTCATTTCAACATATCCAGGTAATAAAAGGGTAAAAGTCATCCTCATTTCACAGCAGAATTGCTCAGTGAAAATCTAGCTAGAAAGCAGAGAAATGAAAATGAAACTCAGGGCTTGTCTCTTTCCAGCAGACCACAGCTCTCTGCAGAAAAGAAGCCTCACCTTTCAGACCTATCCTTCCCTGTCCCACTTGTTTTCCTCGGGCATGAGAGGAAGAAGCCCATTCTTTTGATGCATGTAACTCAGGCATGGTTGCGGCTTAGCAAATGGTTTCTGGAACAAGGAGCACTATCATATGTGCCATTCTAATGTACTCGTATTTTTCCTGCCCTGAGCGAGGTGCTTAGGGGCTACCTGAGTCTAATACAGAGTCTTCAAGAGTCCAAAAGCCAGGAAGGAATGCAGATGTGCATGCCTCTGCGTGCACACAAACAGCAGCTGGCTCCTCAGACCTTTCCAAACCTTGTGCTTTTCCTAACACGCAGGTCAGTCTAAGCTATGCCTCCCAGCTGCCACCCACTTCTCCAGCAATTCCAGCTAATCCTTAGCTTCACCCCTTGGTTTTACCAGAAGGTTCCCCCAAGCCTTCCCTGTTTTAAGGCCATATGATGTTTTGCCAATGGCAGAGTCTGGGGATTTTTGCTGTGCTTGAATCAACTTGCTGGTCTCCACCTCTCCCAGGCTGTTAACAGGCATTTGGCCCACTCTGCTCCTCTTCAAGCCTCACTTCTCTCCCACACTTATTCCTGGCAGCTTCAAAGAATCCCAGTGGCAAAAGAAACACCCTAAATTAAAAGACAAAACAAAACAAAAACCTGCTGATAATGGAACTCAACTCTAGGTGGGAACCAGGTGCCACTCACTGTGAACACCCCCACTCCCAGCAGGGAACACCCAAACCCATCCCCCTAGTTATTTCCAGAAGTTTAAAAATCCATGATAGATCATTATTACTCAGCACTCAGTACTTGTTAAGTGACTGACTGAATGAATGATTATGATTATCCTATAATGCAGCCTATCAAATCCTTACTGAACATTCTAAATTACTAGAACAGCAGAAGACCAACGATGGTTTATTTATTCTATAGTGGCATGTACAATTTTAAAGGCATGTTTACTGTCTTGTTACTGTCACTTAAATGTTCTAATTGTTTACAAAAATTTTCTCAATCATTTTGATGATATGCTGGGACATGAGCAAGATAACATGCATGTGAACACAAGTAATGAAAATGTATACCACCAGCACTTTATCCTTCTAAGGATCAGACTCTTCAAAGTCAGTTCTGATGTTGTTTATTTCACTAGCAGACCAGCCTTTTCAAAGTTAACTTCTTCCTAAATTCTTCAACTTGCTAATATTTGCCTCAGATTTCCCCTATTACTTCCTTTCTTACCCTTTCATTTCTAATATTACCCTTTCTACCTTACATTACTATGAAGTAAGACCTAAAGCCAGCATTCACATCCTGGCCTCCAAAATGAGAAAGACTCATAAATTTTAAAAAGGAGAAAAGGTTGGTGTGACTATTTTTGAACTCTACGAACAAAAGTTGTTTCCAAAGAAACAACCTATTTTGGCAACTAAACAACGGCTTGGACACATTGTGCTCACAATTTTGTTTTTTATCATTACATGGGAAAGGACAGAAACATACTATTAAAAATGCTACAGGTTCTTTTTTTTTTTCCTGTGTGAATCAGTCTAATCCACTAGAAACACAGTGGAAACCTTCTCTGGAAAACATAAAGGGGGAATTGGGCAGTTACAGTTCAGTGTTGAATGATTAGTTTTGATGTTAACTTGGTGATCATCTGGAAATTCTATCTTTTGTCCCTTCCAATGTTTTTTGCAACTTGTTATCTTCCCTGGACCACAGTGAAGCTATTCACAGAGCTCACAAAATCCAGCATTGTTTACATACCAGCTGTAGCATGGGGACACAAAAAGGTTTCAATGGCTGTAATTTAACCTGTTTTTGTATTCTCTCTGCTTATTTCTTCCCAAACTTTTAGCAAACTTTTAGGTAGTTAAATGTTTGGAACCAGTTGCTCAGCTTGTTTGTGCAGTTACAGGGCTGGTCCACATAGAGCACTCAGTACTTCGAAGGGCTCTTCTGGGTTAGATCTGTCTCACCTAAGATAGGGCCAGGCCTCAGGTGTCTTATTAAACTGAAGGAGGGTGTCAGCCACGGTGGCATTCATCTGCAATCCCATCTGCTCTGGAGGCTGAGCCAGAAAGGCTGCAAACTTGAGGGCACCCTGAGCAACTTTAGGAGACTCTGTCTCAAAATATTTTTGTTTTAAAAGGACTAAGGATACTGCTCAGTGGTGGAACACTTGTCTAGCATGCCCCAAGGCCCTGGATTCGATTCCTAGTACTGAGAAAAGCTAAAAGAACAACTACAAACCTCCTAAGCAATGGCTTCATTCCTTGCCGTGGCCACCTGACTCACAATGCTGCACATGCGCGTGAGCTTAAAGCAATTCTCTACTTTGCTCCCATGGACTCAGGGAAAAGAAAAGAGAAGAGTGTTTCTGCACCAGCCCTTCCCACTTCTCCCTAACTCCACTCTTGTGCAAGCTGCTGGAAAGGTCGTGTTTCCAGAGCGGTTTTGCCAAGGCAGGTGAACATGGAAAGAAATCTAGAATTCTGTAAAGACTCCTACTTTCTTTTCTTGTCCCTCAAACAAGTGCATGCTCATCCCAACAGTACCTTACAATTTTAATTCAAAAGGTAGTTAAAATGAAGAATAAGGTACCCACTGGGCGTGGCAGCTCATGCCTATAATCCCAGTACTCAGGAGGCAGAGGCAGGAGGATTGCTGTGAGTTCGAGGCTTGCCTACTCTACCTTGTGAGCTCAGGGCCAGGCTGAACTATAAAGCGAGACACTGTCTCAAAAAAAAAAAGTAATAAGAATAAGGTACCCATGTCACCCAGAAACACCTCAAATCCTCCCTACTAGGTAAAGCTGCTGCTTTCCCTAAAGTAACATCTCCTTGGCAACTGTAGCTTCAGCTGTATTGAAAATTGTCCTTTTTAATTGACATATCTATGGTCATCTGCTGTACAGATCAGATTGCTTTTTAGACCTCTACCATGTCTTGCCAGTGAAAAATTCATGCCTTCTCCTTTAACTACTACTGGGATAAATTTACTCCAGTGAAGCAAATTCTGCCCCTAAGTAAAACTCATGTAAACTTTCCATTTCTCTGGGATGTTTTCTCTTCTTGGATTTAGCACAAGTCTTTTCTAATCTAAGAAATGGCTCTTAAAGTCCCTCGTGCATGTTTGTTTTCTCGTTTAAGAGCATCTCTCAGTACATACATAAAACATCAAAAACGCCAGTGCTGTGTCCAGAGCTGCACTGCGCGGGAACAGCTGATCTCGCAGAGGGTTGTGACCTCCACCCTCCGCTTGTGGCTCCACCTCCCAGCATGGCCATGGGGGCCCCTGTGCCCTCGGTGTCCACCGCAGCCTGTCTTCCTCGAATTACACTTTGATACGCACACATGTTTGGACTCAAAGTCCCAGCAGTTCATCTTCAGCATCAATTTCCTTCATGTTCTTTTGTCTCATGACAGAGTTCAGCAACACACTGTCTAGTTGTCAAAATGCTTTAATGCTTTCCCAGAGTGTAGACCAATGAACTCACCATCTAGAGAACAGAGGGGACTAGGAAATTCCAGCCTTCTTTATGAGAAACAAGAAAGGCATCTGAAAGGGCAAATATTTTATGATTTGCTCAATGTATGGACAAATCAGAATGAAAGTACCGGTCTTCCAGCTCTTGTAGACATTGTTAATTTACCCTGCTATTACTCTTATGTAAATATATAATAAACAGAAATGGATACATCATATACAGATGCAAATTTCCTATGCTGAGTATTATCATCATGGATATCTAAAGTGCACCAATAAATGTTTTGCCTAAAAGTACACACATACCTATGAAAGAAATGGAGCCTGAAGCAGATAAAGATAAAGAAGGAAAGGAGGAAATGAATGAGCTGTTTCCCTAGGAATTGTCTTCTTTTTGGCTGCCCTCATTGACTCGTTTAGAAAAAAATAATAAAAAGACAAAACAGACCCTTTAAACCCATTAAAACCTTCTGTTCTTTGTATGAAGTTACAGTGAGGTCCCTGGCATTCTGAAGTTCTGTTGCAGAGTATGGTGACTATAGAGACAAGAGAAGAGTGTGCATATTTTGAAAGAGCTAGGAGAGATGTCTTTTTTTTTGAGACAAGGTCTTGCTTTGTAGTTCAGGCTGGCCCTGAGCTCACTATGTAGCCTAGGCAAACTTCGAACTCAGCAATCCTCCTGCCTCTGCCTCCTGAGTGCTGGGATTACAGGCGTGAGCCACCATGCCCAGCATTATGGGGTGTGGTACTGATTGCTGGTGGGCATGAGTCACCACGCCCAATATTATATCATTGTATGTGGTTACCAGGATCGAACCAGGGCCTTGCACTTGCTAGGCAGGCAATGGAACCACTGAGCTAAATCTCGGGCCCAGGAGAGATGTCTTTTAATGTTTTACCCCAAAGAAAGAATAAATGTTGGACTATATTTGCTGATATATTTATCAAAGCATCACATAGGCAGGGTGTGGTGGCACATGCCTAGAATCCCAGCACTCAGCAGGCTAAGGCAGGATGGTTGCCATTTTGAGGTCAGTCTGGACTATAATGCTATATAGTGAGTTCCAGCTTAGCCTGGGCTACATAGCAAGACTCTTTCTTTTAAAAAAAAAAATAAAAAGGACAAGAAAGAAAACATCATATTGCACCCCATAAGTCTGAACAACTATTCTGTGTCTATCAAAACCAAAACTTCCATTTGGGATAGCTCTCAGAGCTTTGAGGAGATCGTGTTCCGAGGCCGTAAACTGAGCTCGGCACTGTCTTTTCCATCCTCTGTTTAGTAGCACTCTACATACTCACCCTGCTACAGCACCCCATTGTAACCCACAGAGAATTCTTTCAGTAATATCTGCCTTGATATTACATTATTTGGGAATGTGTAATGTTCTATTTAATTGTTTTAAACAATCCTGTCATGAGAAACTTTATTCCTTCCAGTTACTTGGAGTTTCCTCTGGTATTCAGGCGGTGTAAAATTTCACCTTCTTCAAATCATTGGATGACTCTTCTCTGGGTACACTGTACCAGATTTACAGTGGCACTGGGAAAGTGTACATGAAGATGCTTGCCTACATTTGGTTCAAGGTTGGGTTTTAACTTCCATTTATTTTTTTCCTATTCTTAATTTGCTGTTTGTTTTTGGTGTTATTGTCATTCTGAATCCTTAGACAGACATCGAACAGAATCTTTTTTGTCACATTTCCCAGTGTGTTGCATGTGACAATGAAAACACGACATGAACCTGTGTGGAAATGACTGCGTGGCCTTCATGGAATGTGAGAGTGCTGTTATGAACTTTTGTGATTCATGTTAAAGGCACAAGGTCAGAACACGAATGGTAACAATGGGAGTAACAGCAACAGCAAATATAAATAGTATTCACTATGTTCTAGGTGCTTTTCTAAGTGCTTCTGTAAAATTCTAACTTGAGTAAGTGCTCAGTTAGAACAACACCGTAATAGGTTATGCGGTAGTGTTATCTCATTTGACAGTTAAGACCAACTGATTTTCTCAAGGTCAAATGGCTTCTGGGTGCAGAGTCAGAATTTAAACTTAGCCTGATGCTACCACAAAGCTGAGACCCTACTTAGAAAGGCTTTATTTAACAATTGATTCATCCTCTAGAATTCATGACTCCTACTGTGTGATGCTGATATGGGAGGTATGATATAGGGATAGTAGATGGAACTAGAAATAATGTAAGGACCCCTGCTAAGCTGAGTTCATGTCTTCTAAAATTGAAGAATGAGTTTTAGGAACAACAGAGGTTAAGAGCAGGAAGTATTTATTGAGAAAAAGACAGCTTCTGTCTAAGAGAGACAAGAGGGGGCCTAGAAGTAGGCTGCCTTCAGAACCACTTCTCAAGAGAGCTTTACAGAGCAAAACCATGAGGTGAGGTGGGCATAAGGTGGGACAAAACTATGGCCAACCAAGAAGATTACAAGTATAGTCACGTAGGTAATAGTGATTAAGTGGGGATCAAATGGGAAAGCAAGTCACATAGCAAGCAGACCTGCAAGGGATAAGGACTTCTCCAGAAAGTAATGGCCTAGAGAGGATTTGGTCCCCTACCCAAAGTGACCAATGCCTGTTTAGAGTATCAGCCACTGCTGTTCAGTCTAGGAGGTATGTGGGTATAGTCATTTCTCTTTGTCTTGAAGCCTTGTCCTCAAGGAATGCACTTCCACCATACCTGTAGTATGTTCTTATCTTCTTCATTGACTCTCCAGGGCTCCTTGTCTAACTTCCTGTAATATTTTAACTAACTCAGCCACCTATAAGAATCCCACAAATCCTCATGCAGGCTTTCTTCGTGAGGATAAACAGCACTTGATACCTGAAGACATTTGCAACCACAAAAAGCCCTGCAGTGACCACTGGTCACAGCCAGGAACAACCTTGGGCCCCTCTGTCCTCAGTGGGTCTGGATGTAGAACAGAAGGGAGTTTTCTCAAGGTCTTGCAACCCTGGGCAAGAGAAAGTCTGAGTTTCACTGGTTACTTCTAGTCAGGCTCTAGCTCCTCCTTCCTGTTCTGCTACTTCAGCAAGGTTTGGTAGTTGGGCAGAAATATCTCAAAGCAGACAAGGTTTTGTTCTGGAAATGACCACTAAAGCCAAAAAAAAAAAAAGCTGCCTCTGCTAAGAAAATCATACACACAAAAACAATGAGACCATTAGACAGTACTTATGAGGTATTCAGACCCTGAGAACTTTGAAAGCAGTAGAAAACCAGATTACACAGAGAAAAGTCTTTCAACTAGTTCACCCGCTTGTTTAGTCCATTTATCTCTATCCCAGGAAATTATCTTAATCGTTGTTTATGGTCAGAAGGAGGCTCAGTGGCTTTTCAAAAGAGCAGGTTGGGCCTAGCCCGGCCGGTCCCAGACAAAACTCTTCCCCTCTCTAGGACTCCAGAACTTCTCTGTATTAAGGAGCTCCATTCAGACCAAGTAGACAATAGACCACAGTTTTATTTCCTGTCTCTTCAAGGTAGACTGTTAGCTCCAAAAAGCACAGTGAGGTGTCCTTTTTGTTGTTATCACAGATCACTTTGGGAATAAAAACTTAAAAAAATATATCAGACACTAGTGGGTTGACTGGATGGAAAGAGTGAAATCAGATTGCTGTTAAGGCCACTGGTTTCCCTGACACAGATCATAAAGCCTTGTGACCAGGAAACAATTCTTCCAACTGTAAGAGGACATCTACAGAACCTTCAAACTCTACCACCCAATCCATCCACCAGAATCAAGGAACCCACTCCTTCTGGTTCATCTCTCTGCCAATCACTGCTGTCATTTGCCTTTCAATGTGTACTGTCGGGCTGGTCCACAGCAGAACAGAAAGCACTGGTGGAGCCAAGCTGCAGAAGTATTCTGTGAAGCAGCAGCCCACCAGCCTCTCAAGGGCCAATGGATTCCCAACCACACTCTGGGTGTGCTTTGTGAAAAATCTGACCCAAAATGCCACATCAGTGATGACGGTGCCAGCAGCACGCAGTGGCTCAAGCCTCTAATCCCAGCCTCTTGGGAGGGTGAGACAGGAGGGAGCCAAATTCAAAGCCACCCTGGGCAATTCAGTGAGACCCTGCCTCAACAATAATAATAATGATGACAGTGGTGATACGAGAGCAGTGTGGCTGCAGACAAGTGGAGAAAGTAGCAGAGATTCTCAGAAAACATTGTTGCAAAATCAAGACAGGCATCATCTACAAAACTCAAACTCAAGGAAGTCTTCATTTGGGTCTTACTGCTCTGCTTTGTGATGAAGATTTCCATGCAGGGCCTTTATCCATCTATAACTGGTACCCAGGGTGTGGGGACCATACACAATTTCTCAGCAATCCTCAGTTAAAATATCTAAAAGCATATTTGTATTCTATTATCATAGAGTAGGCTGTTGCCAAATTGTATACCTAGTCAACAAATCTACTTTAAAAAGAGAAGGATCCCTTAAAGGCACAAGCAGATGTGAATCCCTAGATCAGAAGGAAAAAAACCAAAAAAACAAAAAACAGAAAAAGAAAAAAAGCTTGCCAGACGGTGTATTCAGGTTTTTAGGTTCTATTCTACAAAAGTGCCCTTCCTGGTTGTTTAGTACATTCTTTTTTTTTCACATATTTGGTTTACTCTGCCTCCCTCATGAGCTGCGTTTGAGCTTCTGTCCTTGAAGGTTGAAAGCTCCGCTGGCACAGCCAGCATCTTGGCTGAAGTATATTAACCCAGCCCGAGTCTCTCTTGGAATGCACAGGGCCTACTTGAGGGCCAGATGCACAAGTGTTTTAAACCCTGCCTGGGAGGGAACGGGAAGGGGTGCAGATGTGACCTCTGATAACAGCGCTGCTGACCGCACAATGTGGTTTGGAGCAACCGGAAGGCCAACCTGAAGCCGAGTCGTCAGCCAGCAGGGTGGGGAGCAGGGTGGGGATGCGATCGGCAGTCTCTTTCTTAGTGACCCCAGCTGAACAGCCGTCAGGTTGTCCCTTCATCACACAGTAGCAGCAACTGCCACTCCATCCTCTGCAGCCCCCACGCCCACAGGAGGGCCCCCGCCAGAAGACAGCGTCTAGCTGTTCGAGCTGGATCCCCACAGTCCATCTCTGGCTCTAAAACAACTCTGGACTTCTCTGACCATGAGCTCTGCCAGGTCTGGTGACAGGGCAGCGCTGTCAGTGCCATTTGCAGGCTGGGCCCCTGTGTGCTGGGGTTTCATCCAGATAAGGCCGAACCTGGGAGGGAGGAGGAGGAGGAGCCTTCAGAAGACAAACCTGTCTTCTTTCCTCCCCGGCACATGCAGTGCGGCAGAGCTGGGCAGGTGCCAACGCGACTGTACACAGAGTGTCCAGGGCTGTAGAAGAGGCCCAGCCAGGCTAATTGCTGTCCTCGGGCTGCGTGCTCCCTGCTGAATACCAGAGCGGGGAGTCTGCTCAGCACATAACAAAGAAAAATCACAAGTAAAATGAGCTAAGCAGCAGCCAGGGAGACCCAGATTTGTTCTCACTCACCACCTCCTGGCCTTCTAATGAGGAAAAATCTTAAATTTGGAACCAATTCTCTTTTTTCTTGCTCATTTCAGCCATCACACTCACCCACCCTTGGTGACTACACTACATTTCAAAAGATGGAGAAAGACTCCTAAAATAGCTGGTGGCCTCAGGATGAACTTCCTAATTAAGGACCCCCCACAAAAGTAACTTTCTCTTTCGTTCCGCTGTGTGTTTTTAAAATTTTGTTCCAAGCTGAACCAACTATTTGAACGTCTTCTCTGGCTGTCTGTCTCCCTTTCTCTCTGATCGATAGCTGCCACTCAGGGTCATGAAGTGTGCAATAAACTGTGCTTTTTCCTTTGTCTCGGAGCCAAAAGACACTTTATAGAAAAGCAAGTTCTTCTCCTTCTGCCCTCCCCGTGAGTGGCAGCCACTGGAAGTCTGGCAGCCAGCCACTAGCTGAGACCAGCATTCGAGCCAATGGGCAGCGCCTATCTGAGGCCCTCTCCCGCCCACACACACCCGGAAGTGTAGTCTTTTCCTCAGTTTGGGCTGTGGCCACCAACCACCCCCAGGGCTGCCTTGGTTAGAGACCTCAAGCCCAAACCCCACCTCTTTCTCTAGGGTATTCAGAGTACCTGTGCTTGGGAGTTTAACAGGCCTTTCTGCCTTTCTTTTGGTCAGATTCAAGTTGACTCACTGCCAAGCACCTTTGCTTCTTCCTACCTTATCTAGCCCGCAACAAGCCCAGTCACTCTTTCCAACACTCACAGAGCACAAGCTCCTGGATTCCCCCAGACCACAAGGAGGGCCTGATCACACCAGACCTGCTGTGAACCCAAAGCTGACCGCCTTCTTTTCCTCTCTAAAGGGATCATCAGATGTGTTGACTAGTTTGCGCTTGGGGCTGGGGCCCATGTTAACCACCCCTCTCCTCATCTACAACCACCTATAAGCTTTTAAAATTTTACCTCACACGTTTCTCAAATCCAGCTCTGAGGGTCCAGGGCTAAGACCACAGCCCTAGTTCAAGAACAAATCTGTCCTTACTATCTCCCTTGCTCCCTTTCCAGGAGGAAGCTAACACCTAAGTCTCACTCCATTAGCCCCTGATGCCCCCTACACCACACTCAGAGGCCCCCGGCTGGCACCTGAGAGCTGCTCTAGGAGTCTACTCCCTTAAAGAGCTAGCACTCACTGTGATCCCACCCCTCCCTGCACCAGGGCCCACCTCACAGGAAGTTCCCCGCCTCGTGGCAGGTCCGCGCTCTCCACCGAGCACACCCAGACCCTCGTGCCTGGGGCTCCAGACCAGGCTCATTGAGGCTCTTCCTGGCTCCTGCGATGCTACCCCGTATGTCACTACATGAGGTCAGGGACTGTGTCACAGTTCTCTGCAGAGTCTCAGCACTGTGAGTACCTGTTAGACACAGCACCAACTGGGGTGGTGGCTTTGTGCTTTCAGGTTGCAGTTGATGCTGTCTGTTACTCACCACAGGACAATCAATGCCTCAGACCCCATCAAACCCATGCTGGTGCTATTTAAGACAATAGACTCCTAGACACCAAAGATCGTGTCCAAGTGACATATTTTGTCTCACAACTTCTGTACTCTGGTGTATTTAATGTGATGGAGTGGAAGATGATGACGATGAAAATGACGTCAGCCATGACAGGAAACTGATTAGACAGCCTTCTGTTCTCTGTAGCTGCTTAAAACAGTACACGGTGAGTCACAGAGTGACAGCTCACTTATCTTGAAAGTTTAACCAACCAGACAGACTCCAGCCTGGAACCTCAGTGAAACATGCTTCTGAAAAGTCAAAATAGGTCCCAGAAAGTCCACACTATGGGGCTTAGGGATGGAGCATGGGAACAGGGCCGTCTGGTCTGCCTGTTATTTCTCAGCCTGCCTGTTCTTGCTCTAAATTCACCTCAATACGTGGTACTGATCTCATTCCCCGGACACACAGTAAGTTAGACATAAAATGTGGGAACTCGTGGGGTGGAAAGAGAGTCCCAAGCTCCCATGCTGTGGGGCACGACAGGGGTTAACCATGTGCCACAGCAGTGACACAAAGTAGCCTGGGACATGTCATGTTTAGGGACAGCACAGTGTGAAATCCTAATGGCAGTACCACACATCACAGCACAGACACGTAATATTTACTGCATAGTGGTAACTAAGATAGCAAGAGAGTCAGGAGCCATGCAATGTTCTCTACTTACAGAGAAATAATGGTGGATGTTTTCATTTTTTTAAAAAGCTGTTAGCACTTATTGAAATCCAGTGTCTTTATCTGTAAAATTTAGATACTATTGAAATACCTGACAAATGAGCTGTTGCTTCACTTTATCCAACATGGAATTGTCGAGTGACCACCTGATAGGCCTTGCCGGCCAACCAAGAGCATTCAGCCTAAAACAACTCAATCCCCTGGAGAACACATTTGTATACACAGTTTTATTTTAAAATGCAGTGTAACAAGAAACCTTATCTGTCCCCAAATGACCAAATATAGCATGTCCCACACCTCCCCATCCATGCAAAACACAAATGGACTCAGATTTTAACTCAGAGCAAGAGCATGAGAGATAAATCTATTTCAAGACAGGTCCCACTTGAGAAAAAGCTTCCTTCTGGTCTCATTTTCTCTCCTGTCCTTGTCTCCCTCTGCCTTTTACCCCTCACGTTGACAGGAGCAGCTCATCCGTTCTAGTCACATGGCTTCAGTGGCTCAGCACCAAACCACTCAGGGAGATGAAAGGGAGACCAGGTTACTTTTCACAAAAAAACAGGCATTGAAAATGGGAGTAAATGAAAAGGAGCTGTCGGATTAGCAAATGTTAAGTGGAAAACTTTCTAAAAACAGGAGATGGCAAAAGGAATGTACTGCAGGAAAAAAAAAAGAAAAGGTAGTGGAGTAGCCAGGAAAAAAAGAAATTGGTGGATTAATCCCGGTGTTCTGGAAGGCTGAAGCAGGAGTAGGACATTTCTGAGCTCAGCTTGCACAACTTAGGAACTAGCAAGATCTTGCCTCAAATTAAAAAAAAATAATAATAATAATGGTAATAGTAAAAAGGGCAGGGTCAGAATGAAGGCCCTGGTTTGAAATTCCCAGAAAAAAAGAAAGAAGAAAGAAAAGGAAGGAAAGAGAAAGAATGATACATCCTATAAACAGTATCAAAGAGTTAAGAAGAGAGAATGATGGGAAAGGAGCTCGAGTCTGGCCACTCATCTGATGGTTCCTGCAAAACTGGAAACTTCCCAAATGCATTCACATCACTCCCTGTTCTTCCCGGTGACCAGAAGGAACTGAGCCCTTTCAAAGGAGGGGAGAAGTAACCACAGTCTTCTCAACATCGTGTTTCCACCAAATGTTTCTAAACCGCCTATCACTGGTTTGGCATCTTGTCAAGCTCCCAGTATTAGGAAACTTGTCTTAAAAATAACATGTTTATTTAAAGCTCAAAATCTTCAAATCTTCCACATAGCTCTTCTCCATAAGTAAGTAGTAGACCAGACAGAAATAAATGCTAATCACTCATGTATTCAACATTTACTGAACACCTATTCTGTGCTTGGTTCAGGGAGCTTTAAGAAATCACACATTTTCGAAACTGGAGCAAGTTTATTTTGGCATATGGGATGATTTACACATACACATACACACACACACACACACACACAACTCCTGATAAATAATACCCGTGGTGCACTCAACCTCAAAAGGTTTATTAGAACAATACAAATCCAGGCTTGGGTCCTTGCTGGGTGACCCACAAGCTACAGATTACTTAACTTCTCCAGACACCAGTTTCTTCACCTATGAATGTAGGGAAACCACTGTCCTTATGAAGATGAAATGAGACGTCAGGTGTCAAGCATTGGCACGTGGTGGTGACACACGCCCTCGTGTGCTGTGCACCGGACTCCATTCTAGGCACCGAGTCCGCAGGAGAACTAGGACCCTCCTCTCTCCTCACCAGCGGTAACTGTCCAGGGCTCTGCTGACCAAGCAGAGGGCTGCCCAGCTTCCAAAGGCCATTCTGTTTAGGATCCCACTGCACTGGGTGCGAAACACTGCTTTCAAGGGAGGTCAGCCCACGACTGTAAGTCCCCGTGCAGAGTACATGAAAATGTCACTGTGTCCACATGGGACCCCAAAGGGAGAGGCCTGAAGAAACCCGCACCCACTTTTAGGAAGAAAAAGAATTGAAGAACCACAGAGTATTGTGTCTTTTGCCCTTCTGCTCTGAAAAGGAGAAGGTGATTTAATAGGAGGGGCTGCAGCTCTGTTGAGAGGAAGCTCCCGGATGAACTGCTCCATGGTTTCCTGGGCTCTCTGACTCATTTTCACTTTTCCTCCCCATCCCTTCCCAGCCCTCCCTCCGTGCCTTGGTGTGTTCTATATGGGGCACAATAGCTTCTTTGTTTATGAGGATTTAATGTGCAATAAAATCAGCTAGTAGCACAACAAGAGTTTATGCACAAAATATCAGGACAGCAGCCAGAAGTGGTAGTGTACCGTTCTACGCCCAGCACTCTGGAAGGCTGAGGCAGGAGGATTGCATTTCAGGCTAAGTCTGGACAATTTAGCAACTTAGTGAGACTGTTTCAAAACAAAGAATTAAAAATAAGAAAAAGAGCTAAAGAGCTCAGTATGATCAGTCCTCAGTACCACAAAGTTGGACAGTGAGGTTGACATGAGCTGTATACTGCAAAGTACTTTCTTATCTATAACATATCAGTTGATAGAACTGATTAAAAAATTAGCTAAAAGCCTTAGGTGTTTATACAACTCTACTCAAGCTAGAACCTATGATTGATACACATGCTTTGGAAATAAAAGAAATTTAAAGCCTCAAACAAAATCTGGAGTTGTTTGTTTTTGTTAATGGCACGAGCATGGACCTCGTCTCACTAGTAAGAAACTGTCAGTTATTTTTGAAGGGTGAGTCAGAGAGGTTTTGCGGGAAGTCAGAGGCACTCTGTACCTCACTTGGCTCTGAACAGGCTGTCAGCCCTGTTCCTTTCTCCATACCCATCAAGAAGGTTTTTAAATGTCTTGAAGTCTCATTGACCTCATCTGCAAAACTGGATTTTGGAGAGAATTAAATTGAGGAAGGACACAGCCAAGTGTCGAACACGTTAGGCTTTCAGAAAAAGGTGTTTTCCCTTAACTCCCTGCCCCCAGCAGGCCGCCTCGAAATCTTCCCTTCCCTGCACTGTTATTACAGCTCTCCTGGGCCACTGCCCTCCAACTGGTTTTTCAGCCTCTTGACTGCTACTCCTCCAAACCACCCCAAACCTGCTATTAGAAATAACCCTCGAAAAATCAGAAATGTGACCGTGGCTCTCTTAGCCACAAATTCTGCTATGGCGATCACATTCAGAGCAAATCTGCATGCAGAGCAAAGTCCACATGCAACCCATCTGTTCGGCCTCACCTCCCTCCACCACGCACCCCTGCCCCGAACGACCGAGGCCTCCGCGTTCCAGGAAGACAGTCATTGTTCCCGGAATGCGCCATCTGTTCTGGGGCACTGACTCTGCTGCCCCCCTCCTGGGCGCCACCCCTCAACCCCTCCCATCTGCAGAGACCACTGTGGCTTCGGTGCTCAGTTCCAGCTCCATTTCCTCTTCACAAGCCTCCCTGACTTCTTCGGCTGAGCGGGGCCATGCCACTCCCACAGCAGTGATGTTAAGCTTTATGTTCTATAGTCACCATCTCCATGATGGCCCTTCTCTACTAGATCATTAGTTCTTGCACAGCTGACTGAATATCAGTCGTATTAAAAAAAAAAAAAGTACCCTCAAGTTTTAGCTTTCCTTTCATTAAAAAGACAGAACCAAATAGATAATTTCTGGAACTGAAAGGACAAAGTGAAGATAGAAAAGACCCTCAGAATATCTTATGGACGGAGGAATTTCTTAGTAGAGAAAAAGCCTTGTCTTAACACTAATGAGTCTATTTTCCTCCCCTTGAATGCGAACTGCCTCAACTACTTGAACCAAGCAAGATGGAAGTAATATTATGCCATTTCCCAAACTTACTGATGTACCAGGACTAAGAGCTTTGGCCTTGGATTTTTAGAACCCTGAGATCCCCTCTAAGAGATACCATCAGCCTCGGGGAGGAATCACATGGAGAGGTTCCCAGGATACACAGGCAGAGGCACTCAAGGGAGTTCAGCCTTTGAGGGATCCTTGCCAAGGTACCAGGTGGGTAGGAAAGGCCAATCTTGGGCCTTCCAGACCATTCCAGACACACCCCTGAGTCACCACAGCCAGTGCTCTACCAGAACAGAAGAATCACCTATAGGATTCCCCTTAAAGTCATGATCACCGAAGTCATACATATTCTTAAGTGATGGTTTCTGTTTTCATCTTTGGGAAGGGGGTAGTACTGGGAGATCGAACTCAAGACCTTGCACTTGCCAGGCAGGCACAGCGCCACTGAGCTACATCCTCAGCCCTCCATCTTTGTTGTTGTAAGCCACCAAATTTTGATGTGTGGTTTGCTAGGCAGCAATAGGTAACTGAGCTACTGTCTTCACCACGCTGGCCCAGTATCCTATAGCACCCTACTTAGTAATGAAAACACTGAGGTGTCAACAGATAAAATACCAGGAGCAAACCAAATCTACCTTAAAGAAATCCTAGCATGCATTACTCTGTTTTACACTGCTGCTCCCACCATGGGATGTGGCACCCAGCAAGCCCCCAACACCATTTGTCTGTACCTCTTATTTACTGACTGCCACCTTAGTAAAGATACGGGTGACAACAACCTAAGCCCCAGTCTTCACTTTGAGCAGGGAAAGGACAGACTGGCACTAGTGCTTGGACAGATGCAGTTAACAGATAATTTCAGGAACCACCTGGTAGAATCCTGTACTGGAAGCCAGAAGACCTTCCATTCCATCCTTTACCACTCTCTCCTCCTGGGCAGGTGATAGAGAAATGTCTGCCCTCATTTGTCCACGTGGGGAGACACACCCATGATAATAAGAGGAACGAGGTTATAGGTGGAAAACACCCTCACTTCTCTGTCCAAATACCACTTAGGGTAACTCACAGCACTCGCATTACTTTGTAGCTGTGTGATTCTAGTGTGTAAAATATCTGGAATTGGTCCGTGCAACTCCGTTTGCTGGGTCAGCCAAGCACATGATTGACATTTGCCAGACTTCCCCCTTACCATCTGTAAGGTAAGAAAGCAAACAGAACAACACTAAAATGAGTAGAGACTCTGACTCACTTTTGAAGGAGACAGAGCAGGTGTTGAAGTCAGAAAATAATCATCTGTGTCAAAAGTCTGGCTCTTCTACAAGACAAATGAGAACAGGCAAAAAACTGTGGTGGGAAACTTGAAACTTACATGTGTAATGATCTGTGTTGTTGTAGTACTAAGTGCTCAGCAAAAAGCCTAGGTGATCAGAGAATGGACTCCATCCTGTTTTTATGGGCAGGAACTCGCTGCATCTATCAGGAAGCATCAACTGTACTATATTACTTATTCTTATACAACCACCCCATCATAGGACCAGTTTCTAGCCCCATTTTAAAGCTGGGGAAATGGGGACCCAGGGAGATTTCCTAACTCTCCTACTTTGGTCTGCCTTGCTGCCACAACAAAATAACAGAATAGTTTAAGCAATGGTGATTTATTTTCTCCCATTTCTGGAGGATAGAAGTCCAAAATCAAGATGCCAGTGTAGGTGGCTTCTCCTGAGGTCTCTCTCCCACACTTGTAGATCTTTTCTCTGCTTTGCTCTTCCTTGGTACCTCTTCTTATAAGGATTACTGTCACACTGGATTAGGGTTCCTTATGACTTCATAATACCTCAATTACCCCCATAAGAGCCTCTCTCCACAACAAAATGTGGAAGAGGGCTTCAACTCATGAATTTTGGAGCAACACAATTCAGATTGGAACAGCTCCCACAAATCACCAAGCCACTCAGTGGTACAACTGGGTTGTGCACCCTGGCTCCTGCCACTACCAAGGTCCCCCCAGTTGTTGTCTGTGTTGCTTTGCTACATCACAGCCAGCTAACAGCGTCCGTAGGAAACAGCCTCACGTAATTGACCCATTGCTCAGAGTTAAGAGACGGAGGACCAAATAATGGAAGTCAAGAAGGGAAACCAAAGCCATAGGAAGACAAGCATGAAATCCAGATAAATTGGGGAGGAAATGTAGCTCACACCCAAACCCATTCTTCTGTGGCCAAGAGCCCCCTCCCTGGCCTCCCGATGCTGGCGTTATTGTACCAGCAGGAAACTCCCCACCCTCCTCTCCAATGCTGAGGAAGGACCAATGTTTGGTCTCCTCCTGGAAGTCACCCACAGGGCACAATTCAATCACATGCTTTTGGAAAAATTATAAGATAATATACAATTTAATTTTTTCATTACTTTTTTTTTTTTTTTGAGACAAGGTCTTGCTTTGAGGTCCAGGCTGGCCCTGAGCTCACCGTGTAGCCCAGGCAAGCCTGGAACTCAGCAAATCCTTCTGTCTCTGCCTCCCAAGTGCTGGGATTACAGGTTTGAGCCACCATGCCCGGCATCTGTGATATGTGGTACTGATTGCTGGTGGGTGTGAGTCACCACACCCAGTATTGTTGTATGTGGACTGGGGGGTATTGTTGTATGTGGACTGGGGACTGAACCAGGGACCTTGCACTTGTGAGGCAGGCACTGGAACCACTGAGCCAAATCTCCAGCCCTTCATTACATTTTTTAAACCAAACAAAAAATCCAAAGACCTTCTTGGAGTGGTATATAGCTCATAAATGTAATTAATAAAGCTCTTCCAATTAGCCAGAATATATTAAATCCAAAAAAAGCAAGACTAGACTTTCTCCTTCCTCCAGATAATGCTGAGAAACATCTTGTATTTACAAGGCACAGCTTCAAACTATATTGGATTTTCCTTTTAAAAAGAACAATAATTTAAAGTGGCTGCTAGCACAGAATAGTTAGGTACATTTAAATGAGTATTTGTGCTCTGAAAATCCTAATTGGAACTCTTTTATTGTTGTGGTTTACATATGTGTTTGTTTTGGTTCTGAGGGAGACTGAGGTTCTTTTGTGCACTAGGAAGCCTTTCATCTAAAATTCTAGTTTCTTACACAATTAAAACAGCATATTTGAGATACGACTTTATAATAAGCATTAAACCATGCTCGAGTATTGTTTTAAAATGATAGGAAATATCAAGATGGTTTCCCTATGTGAATCCTTCTAAACAAATAAGGACCTTAGGAAGACCCGTGTACCTTGGAAAGAGAGGGAAATGGTGCCGTCCATTACCTGTTTCTCACTGGTCTCCTTTCTGGTCTGTGCCAGATGGTCAAGCCTTGCCAGTTACCCTACAACATGGCCGGTGGAGTGAAAAGGGTGCTTTGCTTCAGTTCTGTTGGCTACTGTGGTCACAATTCCGGTCCTGCGTTCTTCAGCCTAACTGAGCAGAAACTGAACTTTGACTTACAATTCAGGACATCCTCTTTGTCAGGAAATAGCTTGAGTAAGAGTATTTCTCCACTCTTTTCCTAGTAAAAGGACAGTATACCCAACTGGACACATCATAACAGTAATTCCTTTCAAATAGAGGTGTTCTTCTGATACTAAAAAACAATAGTAGTAAGATTTTTTTGTAAAAAAATACCTTAAAGAACTACAGAATTATTTTAAATTATTATTATTTTTTTACCAACCAAAGGGATTTAAAATTACACACATATGTTGTAATGTGTATATTTTAGTAGTCTGCTGTGGTATCACCCTTCATATTAATATGAATTAATTAATATTAATTCAAAGACTTTTTAGCTCTTCTCCCTAAACTTTCCAAGTGGGAATACAGGTCCCTGAGTGAGGAGGAAACAATTGTGAGGAGGAAACAATTATCCTGATAGTCTCCCAGAGCTGCTACTTGGCGGGAATACATTCCAGCATCCTGACCCTAAGCTCCTTGACTTAGCTGACCATATAAGCTCCCTCCACTCTCCTCAAAGCCACCAGCACCAGTACAAACTCCTTACACCTGAGAAAATCATGGCTTGTATCAGGGAAAAGACACTGTGTAAGTTAAAGTCGTTTCTGCTAGGGAATGTTCTCAGGCATACCATTTCTCTCATAATATGACGCAAAACATTTTAAGACAGCAACTCAAACAATCATGACAACAGATTTAACCACTGGTGACCCCGGAGGTGTCCGGGGGGATTTACTACCTTAACCTTAGCCTTGCACTCCATGTCCTTACATCTCCTGATCTACTTTTTCAGAGCTACCCTAAATACAAGTAAGCTCCAAAAACTCCTGCAGAACCTCCTAGAACACGGCATAATAAATAATAAAGATTGAACATGGAAAGATCCAACAGGTTGGTGCTTCCTTTGACAAAACAGGATTATTTTCTATGGGGCATTTTCAGGTCAGAGCACTCCATTTCCCTTGATTGGAAAGGTTAGTATTGATAAAGTATAGTTTTGCTAACAAATTAATAAGCGAGCACAGAACCCTGAGAAGTTGCTTGTGGGAAATATGGAAAGAACAGAAAACCCCTCCAGCCAGTACCACATCAAGAGAGGGACGGAGACGCTGGGTCACCGATAGTCCGGTCCTGGGGTTCACCCAATGCAGTAAGAAAACATGTCTATAACTAAACATGAGATAGCTGTAGTTTTCTGAATTTGGAAAAGGTTTAAAATGAACTAGCATGGGTTTTCCCATTCTGACACTCCTGATTCCACTTTTAAGACTCCTTTACAAATAGTTCTATCACTCTGCACTACATTACATTACATTACATCACTAGGGACAGTCAACCTAAAATGAAGGAATCACTTGTTATCTTTATCTCAGGATACTTCTTTGTTAAAAACTGACCTTTTTTTGTTACTATGCTGAGGACTGAGTCAGGGGCTTATGCATGCTAAGCAAGTATGTTATCATTGAACTATAGCCCCAGACTACCATCCCCCAATCAGTTTTCTTTAAGAAAAAAAAAATGTCTTTCTGAGGCATTTAAAAAGATTAGGGGAGAAAGGGCTCAAATTAATTTCCCATTTTTGGTTTTTCCAAAAGTCTTGCTCTTTGATTACACATTTCCTGCTTGGAAACAAGAGTAGATTAACTAATCCTCCCACTCATTCTGGCTGTCACAAAATTGTGTTTTCCTCCTAGTTATTCTCAACCCTTTTGAGTTCTAGCTCTGGTCCATGGATTTATAATTCCTGAGTTAATTTATTTGCATGATATACATTGTAAATTGCTAGATGTCACTAGTCGTAGCAGTAGCAGTGCAACAGAAGCATACGTGTGAGCACATACACATACACGTCATGTCATTGGACAAGTGAATATAAAAGTCAAGAAGAATTTACCTTATGCAACTGTAACCTTAACTCTTATTTCTTTGTCCAAAAATTAAATTAAGTAATTAAAAGATCAGCTACCTCCAAAAGCTTCTAAAGTCCTGGAGTTTATGTATGGCCTGGGAAGTGACAGATGCCAGCCGTCGATTTCATCCCTCTCTTCATGTTTTCCTTCTCCTTACTTAACTGGTATGAGAATCATCTGTTCTTTCACTACCTGGGAGCGATTCATGACTTTGACTTTTCTTTTTTAGTCTAAAAAAGACAAGACCTGAAATTAATTTCTGAAATAAAACCTTCTAGCCAAGGAATGAGATTTAAAGAGCCATGGCATTATGGAAACAGGAAAACAAACAACAGAGGGTTAATGAATGTTACTGAGCAGGGGACTGATCTCCACTGTGTATATAAACCAGATGACGGAAGTACACTGATCAGCAGTTAGTACAGAGATGAAGTTTGAGTTTAGTTTTCAATCAACTGCTTAGGGCTTAATGCTAAATTTTCCTAGACTTAACTATTTAAATTATTTGTCCTAGTCTCTTCACTTGTTCTACCTAGTATTTCCTTTTATTTTGGGTCCCAGTGACTGAATTAAATGTGCTTGTTTGGGTAGAAAGGGCTCCTAATTCCACTTTTAAGACTCTGGTACAAATAAATCCATCACTCTGCATTATGCTTCACCACGAGGGACAGTCACCCTAAAGTAAAAGTCAATCTTTACTTCAGGAAGTATCTTGGTTAAAAAGTAACTTTGGGTAGAAGAAAGCCCTTGACTAGAATGAAGGAGGGAGGGAAAGAATTGGTGGAGTGTACAAAACAAATATTCTGCAAAAAGTAAAGGTACATGGGAAAAACGAAAATGGAAATTCAAACAAAAGGAAAATCTAGAGCGAATGACTGTTTAAGTCAACAACCTGTACGCTGTAAGCAGTGAGGCAGCAATGACTACAACAGCTTTCTCCACCCTCCACCCATGTAATCGTCCGTGTGGGTGCATACATGTGTGTACTATTAGCAGATGTACCACACTCTCAGTCTTTTATGTCTTTACTTATGCTGTATGTGCAAGATGGAATCCCCTTTCCTCTTCATTTACCTTCAAACTGTCCAACCATCCTTTAAAACTAGCTCCAGAATAATCTCCTCATGAGAGATACTTGTCCCCTTGCTTAGAACCCCTGTGTCTGCTGTGGTACTTAACAAGCTATACTGTTGTTATTAAATGTATCCTAGGTTCATCTGACAAAACTATGAGCTGCTTGAAGGCCAGGCTTATTTTCCTTCTCCCTTGAAGTCACATGGTTTAAGGAAAAAATATATATTTCAATCAAGCATACTCTATTGGAACCTTGTTTTTGTCAAATGCAAAATGGTAACTATCTCTACAACTCAAGATCATTGTGTGCATGAAACCATTTGGTTACCTATCGGGTGCTCAAAAACTGTCAGATGCTTTTTCCTTCTGTGTCCCAGAACCAAGCCAAATATGTCTCAGTTAGTACACATTCAATACACCTGTGCTGTATTCCCTAGTACCCTAACTGGTCAGTTGCACATAAATGGGATATAGGAATAATTTTATCTACTCTTGCTAACTTACATTTGAATGCTGAAGAATATGCTAAAGAAAATATCAGCAGTAAAGTGTTCGAAGTTAAGGCCACACCGCCTAACTCGAAGCCCACCACCAAGTGCCTGTTCATTGTTCTGTCTAACTGACAGTCCTGCCCCGGAATACTTCTTTTTGAACTTCACAGTCTCTCTTTTCCTCACCCCTAGATGGAAACAGAAACATATACTTTCTTCCCTACTGACCAAAATGGCATGGCTATATGAGAATTATAAAGCCATTTCAATCTGTTGGCACAAGAGACCATATAATCACATACATGTTATGTCTATGGTCTCTTAGTGTGGGAGGACTTCAGCTCAAGGCTCTCACCAATTTTTAAGAAAGGAGAGGAGAGATGGAGAAAAGAGGGGAAGATGAAGGGAAGAGAAAAGAAGAAAGGGGAGGTATGGCAACAGTGCTTAACAAAGAGAAATCCTGGCACAGTGGAGCACATCCTCTTACATTCCAACAGATTCAGTGCAGTACGCATAACAGTCTATCTCTATATCTGTGTAATACTTAAAATGTCCTGATGAGATTTCTTACTCCTTCTAACTGGCAAAAATTCAGGGATGCTCTCTGCCTAGAGAAAGACTGAAGCCTCTTTCAGCATCAGAACTGGCTCCTTGCTTCCCAAGCCACTGTGCCAGTCCGCATGGTGTCTCCCTGCCTCCTCCGAAGCCCCCACATGATCGCATTAGCTCAAGGGGGAAGCAGAAAGGCATCGTGCTAATTATATGTACACAGACAGCCACGCAATACCCAGAAACCATTTTCTTTCTTTTAATACTCCAATTTCATCTTATTAATAAAAAGTAAAAACTCTGACTTCCTCTAAATCACCTAGAGCTTTTAACAGAAATCTTTTCTTCAACTAGCCTAGCTTTTCTCCAGCTGATCCTATAAACACTGCTGGCAATTTTTTCCCC
This sequence comes from Thryonomys swinderianus, assembly GCA_004025085.1. Classification (NCBI taxonomy): domain Eukaryota; kingdom Metazoa; phylum Chordata; class Mammalia; order Rodentia; family Thryonomyidae; genus Thryonomys; species Thryonomys swinderianus. Next base: position 26,456 of record PVIC010002521.1, read on the forward strand.
AATGCCTCTAACATATTTTCACTTAGCACCAGTTTGATGTATAAGATCTGACAGCCCGGCAGTTATAGGCCACCTGCATCACTGTCGCCATGACAACAGTGAAAGACAATCCATGATCCCATGCCCTGGTCACACGTTTCAATACAGCTTATCTGTCCAAAGCCACTGAGTCTAATGGAAGAGAGTAATTACCATCTTCCACTCATTGTCAAAATTCCCACCATATAATACTCTTCAAAATTATTTTATCCTCTCACATGGCTGCTTTGCAAAAACTAAAAGAAACCTTAAGTGGAAGGGGGGGGGGATGGAAGAAGGAGGAGGCTGTGATTGGTACAAATGTAGCTGACTGTGCGTGAACTGTCCCTTTGCAGCCTGCAAACACACCAGCCAGCAAAAGGGCTCAACATAAACAACTTCAGTTCACTCACTGGCATCCTAAGATTTCTGAAAATGTGGGTCAGGAACTAGAGAGCGAAATCCCCCAATTTTGGACTGTTCTGAAAGTGTTCGTTTCATTCCTACCAACATCACGCTTGTCTAGGGCCATGATCTCGAGCAGCAGCAGTGAGCACGGTGACAGTGACCAGTACTGTGGCTCCACGGAGCACAAATGGGGACCGCACGGAGGCCTTCCATGGGAACGCTCTTCCTGTAGTCTTTTTCTCCTTCTCTGTGATAATAAAAATGGGTACCCAACTGTCCAACGTTTGTGTTCAGTACTCCTGATGAGATTGGGGCTGGGTAGAACTCTGTCTTTGAGGAAAGTCTTACTCTTATAATATTAAAAGGTGAACGTTCACAAGCAAACATTTTCATGGGAAAACCCTGGGAAGAAATGAATGTATAGGAAAGAATAGTTAAGTTTTAAGGCAGCATTAAAAGTTACATGGACTTGCAAAGCAAACGGCAGAGAGAAAAAAAAAGAAAAGAAAAAAATGGACAAAAGGGCCTAGAAAAATAAGCCCCCAGCACAGGCAACTCAGACTTGGAAAACGCACTCTCTGTCTCTGTCTCTGTCTCTCTCATACTAGGGGTTGAATCTAGGATCCAGGGCTTGCCCACTGCCATTCATCCCCACCCATTTTATTTTGTTTGTTTTACTTCTAGACATGGTCTCTAAGTTGCGAAGTTGCACAAGGTGGGCTTGAACTTGTGATCCTCATGTCTCAGCTTCCTAGGCTACTAAATCACAAGTCTGTCCCACCATAGTTCTACTTTCCCTAACTTCAGTCATTTCCATAAAATAATACCATGTCTACTACCCACTCACTAACTAGCAAGAAAGCTATATGAAGGGGTGCCTAGTTTTGTGATGACTATGAAACACTCCTATTAATAAAAACATAAGTAATTTCATGTGATGAAATAAATATCAATGCATAAAATACTTAATATAAATAATGAATTTTTAGATCAGTGTTTACGCACCTGACAGAATATGCCTGAAATGTTTTATGTGTGGTATAAATCCTAAAATCCCTTGTAGGCATAAAATATTCAGCCTGCTACCAAAAACATCATAGTTACAAACAGACATTACCTAGCATTAATGTATTAAACATGACATTGTATCTGTCATACAGCAAACTTGGGAAGATTGATCAACAACCTGTCCCACAGCCACTCTTTGGTGGCTGGTGGACACTTCTTCTAAACTTTGATCTCCTGATAACCTGGGCACTTCACCGTTCGCCAGCAATCCTCATACGAGGCCAGACATAGACAAGCTGAACCTAGCAATAGAGCCTTCAATAACGTGCATAATTTATTACAGGTCATCCCAGACACACAGATGCTTGCAAACACACTGGATATTCAGAAATCTCTGGTCAACCCATGACTAGAATATTCCAATTAATTCTGCTAATTTTAATATTGGAATGAAACATAATCTAATAATCATGTATAGGTTTCATTTAGTCATCCTATCTGTCCGCGCCTCCCTTATAGTGGAGTTAGATCACAAGGGCTAAATATAAATGCCTTGACTGAACAAAGCTGAAAAAAAATTTTTTCATATTGGTTACCCCTCACTGTGAGAAGGGGCCCAAGAAGAATCAGTGGTCTGTAATGTTTTCTGTAGTCTTCCTGAAAAAGATCTTCTCTACTATACCACCTCATTTTAAGGAAAAACTCAGAAAGTGCCCAGAAACCTCCTCTTCAAGAAGACTGAAGTTCATGCAATCAGCAGAAATAGTGGAAGTTCCAGTGGTCCTCCAATTTGTTCGTTTCTGAACCCCATCCCTTGCTCTTGAGCTCCTCAGTATACTCTGTCTGCTTTACCTTGACCGTTTTGAAAATTACAGCCCCATCCCTTGGTTGAATGACTTTGGTTTGGCTCTGTGTGAGCTTCCTCATGACTACTCAGGTCAGTCTTTGTGAATAACAGAACACTGTATCTTCCTCAGAACATAGTATCAAGGGGTCCATGGTGCTGGTTTGTCTCTATATTGGTGTATTGACCTGGGTCATTTGGTCAAAGTACTACCTTCTAGATTTCTCTGCTATAAAGTTATTACATTTGGCTTTGTAATTAATAAGTGATTTGTGAGTAGATACTTTGAGGCTATGTAAACAACCTGTTCCTCCTCAATGTTCACTTACAAGTCTTCACACACTCTGATGATTCTGTAACTCATCATTTCTTTAATACTTACTAGTTGCATATGGCTTGTCCACTTCCTCCCAACTTATTTGATCAACTTTTGTAACCATATGGACTTAGGAACTTACACTTTACTGACTTGGTTAAAATCCATTACCATATTTATTATAATGGTCCTACTCTCCCATCAATCTGCCTCCTGTCTTTTGACTCTGACAGTTCCCACTACTTTCTGGTTCAGTAAGATGTTCCACATCTACGTGGCACTTTCCCTGCCTCCTGCCTAGAAAATAGCCACTTTTCTAGTCAGCCTCCATAGTTTTAAAGGCACTAAGTAAGTACAGTCAACAATGTGAAAAGTAACTATCTTTTTGGACAAGAAAGTCACTAGTTAAGCTATAGAAAGCTACAAACCAGCAGAGTCTGTTTCCTGTGCTCACTTTGAGCATCAGCAGAACTGGCTTTGCTTTTGGTCACGCAGCCAGGCTATGAAAAGCACAGGCGGCTAAAGGTTGGAGGAGAAAGGGGATAAACAGAATCAAGACGTGTCATGTACAGGTACAAGTTCTCAATGTTGAATGTGATCATAATGTATATATATAATGTACCAATAAAAATTTTAAAAAATTCCCGGGGCCTCTTCGAGAACTTTGTAAAAGGCTGTGGAAGGGAAGGGACTTAAGTGAAAGCTTCATCAGGCCCCAGGTCAATGGCCCCTTCTGCTCAGAAGTCCAGCTTTTTGCCAAAGTTCCTAGGCCCAACAGTAGCAGAAGGTTTTTTCAATGGAGCCAGCCGCAGAGTCCATTTGCTGACCTGGGAAAGTGAGACTTCTGGGTTCCAAGGTCAGCTCTTCTCCATGAGCTTCAAACTCAACCACTATCTTTCAGTCTAAGTAAGAAAGCAACCAGAACTCCCACACAAGCCCACAAGCAATCTGGACGACAGAGGAGTAGACAGTCTCCTTGGCTGTTTGTTAGCAAACTTCACTTGTACAAGGACGCCCACCTGTCCACCTGGGAAGTGACATGCACGCAGATGCCTAGACCCCTTCAAATCCAAGGCAGGTGACCAATCTACCCAAAGTCACAGACACAGTCTGACGCTGAATCTGGAAACTCAGGGAGACTCAGATTTTGGGGTTTTTTTTCATAGTATTCTACCTGTCCCCTCCTACCATGTAATCACACTCTCAGAGAGCCTAGGCATTTCTCCACCTCTGTTCTACAGACACTGCCAATTCCTATGCCCACTATGGGCTCCCTGCTCCTCCACAAGGTCCAGGTCGGACACAGGCTCCCTGGACAGCTTCCCTACCACACCGCTACCTGTACTCTTTCTCTGCACTGCCAAAGTGGAGTGAAATCTTTTCTACCTCTGTGCTCCTGCAGTGCTTTTTTGTAAGTCTGTGAGAGCTCTGGCCGCTTCACACCGTAGAACGATGTAGAGAAATCTCACCAGCAACAGTAGCAGAAGGCCGATATCTGTGTTCTTGGAATTTCTAGCAGTCTCTACAGGACTTGCCACAGAAGGGGCTTCAAAACCCTGTTTGCTGAATTAAAGACTGTTGTCAAAATGGCAAGTGTTCTTTTTCTTTTCTCCTAAGCAGAGGCTTATGTTAATTAAAATAAAACAGCAATATTATGGGGTTTTAAAAATCACATGGCTCTATATAGCTGTATGTAATTGCAATGCAATCAAACCTTTGATATTTTTAGGAGCTTCCTTCCCTTGAAACACTCTATTCTTTTTTTTAAGTGTATTTCTATTGAATAAGCTTTGTGTGTGTGTGTTTTGTTTTTTAAAACTTTTATTACTGAAAATTTCAAATACATATAATGAGAAAATGCAATATATCTCCAACACCCAGCCTCAGCTCATGACCTGTCCTATTTCATCTATACTTTGTACCTACTTTCCTCTCCCATATAATATCAAAGCAAATTCCAGTTATTTTACCCTATCTTTAAATATCGCAGGTGTATCCTTATAAGTTATGTATGGTCTTTTAAAAAAATGTAACCTTAATACTATATAATGTATAATGTAACGATAATACACATTTAAAAAGTATTTAACAATGATCCCAATATTCAGTGAATATTAAAGTTTCTAGTTGTCTTAATCCCCCCACACTAAGATGTGAAATGGGGAAACATACTGTTACTTTACATAATTCATAAACAAATTGCCTTATTTAAATACAAAGCCCCCAACTGATATCTTACAGAGGCATAATATTCCACAGGACAAGTCACAGGAAGTCTCATTTCAGGGCAATGTACTAATTATCCTGCTGAAATTTTGTTAAACATTTGTCCTATATAGATATGTAAAATAATTTTTTTCAGTTCAGTGCTTCTCTACTCAAAGGCTTCATCCCACAGCATTCCACATGAGTTAGCACTGCTTCTGAGTTATTCATAGCACATAACAATACATTTTATTTTTAAGACTTAAGTACATGTTTTCCTTCCTCTTGAATCTCAAGTGCTTACTTTCAATGAACACACTGCTTTCACTCTCAGTTTTCACTTTTAAAATTAAAACATGACCTGAAAAAATGCTGTCTGTGAAACAGTTCATAATAAAGTATACCAAGCTATAAAACATCACTTATAATTTTTACTTGTAAATTAATACATGAGAGTCAATGTTTTCATCCACATTGATACAAGTCAGCAAGAACATGACTGGAACGATGTGGAGAAATCACACACCTGTTAATTGTAGCACTATGGAAGGCTGATGTAGTAAGATCACAAGTTCATGCCCAACACAGGCAAGGCCTTGTCAAAATAGCAAGTCCTTTTGTTGAAATAACAATAAAAAGGGGGATATAATCAGTGCAAAAGCCCTGCATTCAATCTCCAGCCTAGCAGGGAGGAGGGAGAAAGAAAGAAAAGAACAAGTCAGTAAGTGCAAAAGACCAACAGGATAGACTGGAAGTAACTGGCTTCTTAGGCAGAACCTCCACACCCTGGGCTACAGGGTTCAGATGCAAGTGGAAGACGGAAGATCAGGTAGGTCAGCTCACCAGCTGGCGATTCTGACACATGCAATGCATATTCCTTATGCATTGGAAGCCTGGTACATAAAGAAGCAGGTGTCTTAAATTTTATGCAAACAAAATGTTTTTGAAAAATAGGATACATTTACATGGAGAAATCTTGTTATTAAGTAAATATTAAAGTGGAAACTGTATAATTAAGATGATCTTTTTCATAATGCAAAAATCTTACCTTTGAAATTTATATTTGAATACAAAAGTTTTTTTCCACCAAATAGTCACTGTCCCCACAGGTATCAATTTAACACAGAAAATACTAACTCATACTAATTGAAGGTAAGGTCACAGAAGTACATACAGATATAGAGTATTTGCTAAAGATATCCTTTAAGATCATTAGCTCGCTGATTTACTATAAATAAATATACTCCAAACAAAAGCATTTTATTAAATAGGTTCAATATCCTATCCTATTCTTTTTTGTCCACCAATACTTTTTCATTCAAGATGAAAAGCCGTACTATAATTATCATAAATTCTTAACATCCATACTCAAACTATTGAAATCACCCTGTATTTCTAGGGTTCTAGACTTCTCAAGGATTTTCATGTGTTCAAACATTGTAGCCTGTATCTAGGGCCCCACAGAGTCAGCCCTACTCAGGAGGCTCCTGCCTCTAAGGTGGCTCTAGTGTGGCCCCTGTGGCCCTGCAGTGGACATCTACAGAGAGAACATGTCTCTCCACGGTCAGGACCACTTCGGTCACCAGAAATCAAGGTGGTGTCCATTTCCCTTCAACACGAGGATGAGGAGGCTGACAAAGAGCACAAAAGAAAACATAGGTTACATGGAGTGAACTGCCTGGACTTGGTCTTTCAGGAGGCACCTTAGAAACTGCCACACTGATCCCAAACACCACTCCCACCGCTTCAGAAGCTGCCCTGGCCACCATCGTGGTCAGCTTTGGCTGTGAGCAGAAGAAAGCACCACAGTGGTTCCCAGCTCCAGTGCTGGGCATGTCAGGCTCTATTCTAGCTGAGCACAGCCACATGGACTTGCTAATATTTAGGCTGTAAAGAAATGAGCACCTGGGGAACGTGGCCACCGATGAAAGCTCAGCTTCTGGATTTCCATCCTCTCTGGAAGATGAGATTTTAGGAAGGACCGTGGCACAGACCACCTTGGGCAGTGAGGGCTGGCGGCTCTCTGGCCCCTGCCTGGGCCGCTGGCACCTCGAAGAGCTGAGGATCATGAGGTGGGGCAGGATGTGCTGAGCCCAGGAGCTTGCTGGCTTTCCTTTCCCATGGCACAATTTTTAAAAAATTTATTCCTCCCTTCTTGGCGAAATTAAGAAGTTCTACTTATTGATTTCCACATGGGGATTTTTCTCTTCCACTTTTATTCTTAGTGTGATCTGTGGTGACTCTGAAGACTCGATATTAACAAAATCCCAACTGTGGGAAAAGTTATTACCTTGTATCTTATTGACTATAACCCAAAGCAAAGTCTGAGGTTCCTAATTATACCAACCCCCCAAAATCCCCTCTATTTCCTTAAAACACTGCTTACTGTCTTTCAAAGGACACTCAAAAGATATGTCTACATTTACACTGTTTCTTGGAGTTGCCGACCACACTAAAAACTTCTAAAACTAAACTTAAATGCACATATGTTTTAATGTCCACTCAAAATTAAAACCTGCAAATTTATGTTAGGGAACATCTAGTTCCCTAAGAAAACATTCCAGTGCTCCATCGGCAGTAAACAAGGTATTCCAAATCAGAAATCCACATAAAATAGTTTTATTTTATAATTCACAAAATGCATCAAAATCATAAACAGAATAGAGAAATTGATCTAGTCTGAGTCTGTCTTTCGAAGCCCCATAAAAATACACCTTAAAGTACCTTAGTTACAGCTCTTTTTTGCTTATTTGTTTCTTTTGTAGTAGTGCTGGGGATCAAACCCAGGGCCTCCCACTTTCTAGGCACTTGCTCTACCGTTCCACTACATCATTCCCGCAGCCCTGCTACTGCTCTGTCTTTAATAGGGTTACAAAAGCCTGAGCTTATCAAAGGAGCAGAACAGGTTCTCTAAGTACATCACACTAAACCAGAGGTCAATAGTTCAGATTAAAGAACAGACATGTATCCATAATTCTCAGGGTAATCTGTGCATCTGTCTGTGTTTCTAAGGTCTGTCACAAATAGTCATATCTAGTGTTATATGCAAATACAGTATCTTAAGGAAATAAAACCCTAAAAGAACACCTTAACTTCCTTTGTCTCAATGTTCTGAAATGAGAATCAGGACCTCCACAGCAAACAACTCTTTAGAGTCTACAGCTACACTGTTGCCGCAAAAGATATTTGATATCTGTTACAGCCCATAAGTCCAAATACGGTGATACCTGGGGGCTGGACATTTAGCTCAGTGATTCTGGTGCCTGCCTCGCAAGCGCAAGGTCCTGAGTTTTATCCCCAGTAACCACATACAATGCTGGGTGTGGTGACTCATGCCCACCAGCAATCAATACCACATATCACAGTGCTGGGCGTGGTGGCTCACGCCTGTAATCCCAGCACTCAGGAGGCAGAGGCAGGAGGATTGCTGAGTTCGAGGCTTGCCTGGACTATATAGTGAGCTCAGGACCAGCCTGAACTACAAAGCGAGACCATGTCTCAAAAAAAAAAAAAATACAATGGTACCTCGGTTCACGAACTCAATTCTCTCCATGATTCCTGTCACAGATTGAACTGGATGAGAATCAAGTCAAATTTCTCTACAAAGACAACATGGACCCTATCCATGAATTTATTTGGTTCTTGTCCAACTCAGTTTGTGACTAGAATCATGGAAAGAATTAAGTTTGTGAGCTGAGTTTCCACTGTATTTAGGGTAGTCTTTCACTTTTTTCCTGCTGTGTTTAGTCTTCTAAAAAACAACAATCATGGGCTGAGAACTAGCTCAGTAGCAGGGTGCTGGCCTCCCATACAAGAGGGCCTGGGTTTGACCTCTGGCACTCCAAATGATGTGGTACCTACATATTTTCAGTGCAGACTTCAAAGACATTCTTAGATACATAAGATGCCATCTGAAGACGGGGCTCATCTGTAGTCAAACAGCTCTCGATCTCTCTATTTAGTCAACTACTATTAGCTACTCCAGAGAAGCAAATGAATGGCTATTGTGGGTTGAACGGAGACTTCCAATCACAATCAAGTTTGTTTCTTGAAGTCAAAAGCTAACTAGAGCGGGACACCTACAAGGTGAACCTGAGAGCCTCTCCTAAGGAGTCATGAGTGGGGTTAAATTACAGGTTAGTGCCTACCCATCACAGAGGGCTGTGTATGGATACTAGATGATGTCTTATAAAAGTAATTATTACACAAAAACAAATCAACAAAACTTGTGGTGAAACTAATATTCTTATTTTTCTATTCCCTCACTGGTATAAAAAATTGGGTAAAAACATCTGATGTATATTAATATTTTAAGGGCATCCAGTCCTTAGGCATCATGCTTCCACCTTAATCTTTCACATTTTGTTGCCTATAATCCTTTTCAACAGTTCGGATTTTAGATATAGTTAGTCCATAACAATTAATCTTTCTTTAAACAAAGACTGGTCACAGCTAAGATCTGACAGTTCCTCCATCTTTTTTCCTCCCTCACAGGGATATATATGAGTTATGTTATTAACTGGTCTTTTTACTATAACTTTTCATTTTGAACTTTCTAGCAATTAAGGAAAAGTCCCACATGTCCTTCGCTGCTGCTTGATAGCCGTTTGCATCTCAACAGTTTCCTTAGGAATGGGTTAAATTGTGGCGGAATTAAATCATTTAAAATACTCACACTCATGTATGCACATGCATGAACACAGTAGTCTTAGGGAGAAATGTACTTCTAGTATCAAAGGAAATCTTTTGGGATAAAGACTCTGAATCCAGATGGACGGACAGGCTTAACTTTAAGCTTCTAATAGGGGCTGCCTGTTCCTAAGTTACAGACAAGCTGGTTTTCTGAAAATTCTGCCATAGGCCAGGCTGCAAAGACTAACATTGAAAGGCAGTCATTCTCATCTGGACACATAACTGTCATGAGCTTAGATTCAACTGCTTGGTTTCCTGAAGCTTTTGTTTTGTCTTTTAAACTCTTCCACAGTGATCTCTAAAGCAGAGATTTGGCTGTTCCTAATTTTGCCAAAGAGGTATTAAGGTTTCCCTGGCACATACCCAAGTGAAATTGAAAATGTTAAATATTTCTTATTTTCACATAAACAATCCAGTGTTATAAGAGAGTATCTTGGAACTTTCTAGCATAGCATGTTTTTCTCTTGATTTTAACAGTAAACAAGTTCCAGTGTTCTATGATCCAGAATGCTCTTTGGCTGTCAAGTATGACTAACTTACCCACCACTCTGAAGGGGATATTAGGATATCTGGGCTCTGGAGGTGAGAGAAGCCTCAATTTCTACAGACTAGCCTGTGTTGATAGAGACTCAATATTGCAAAGCAAAAAAGTAGAGTTTTACAGATACGGTTTATTTCACTAAATAAGTTTCTCCCATCAAAATGATATGTAAGGGGTTTTTGTTTGTCTTGTGGTACTGGGGACTGATCTCAGGCCCTGGGTAATGTCTCAGTCTTTTATATATATATATATACACACACATACACACACACACACACACACAAGATAGCACTAAATTGCTAAATAGTCTAATCTGGATTCAAATTTGTGATCCTCCTGTCTCAGTTGCAATCTCAGCACTCTGGGATGCCAAGGTAAAAATATTGAAAGTTTGAGTACAGACGATTGAAAGTTTACATAATTTAGTGTGAACCTTCCTGTCTAAAAAAAAAACAAAACAAAATGCTGGGATTGGTGACGCATGAAACCAGGCACCTCCGTGACTCAGGGAGACCCTACCACCAAAGGCATTGCTGAGAATGTGGCTTAGTTTGGCAGCCCTAGGCTCAGTTTCCAGTGCAACCAAAAAAATAAAATCATAAATAAAATTTGTTTAAAATTTTTTTAAAGGTTTGGGGATATAATGCAGTATGACAGCCCTACTTTCAGTCCCCAGTACCACCACCCCCAAATTAAACAGTTTCTTAAAAATATCTAAACAGCTGGGGATATAGCTCAGTGACTGGCTTTGATTCCACTATCCCCCCTGCCTAATTTAAGTATATTAAAAATATCTATCTGCACTTAAAGGGAACACAGGGGAATTTATCTAAAGTTGAAAATACTGATGGGACTGAAGGTTGTAGCTCAGTGGTAGAGCATTTGCTGAGCATGCACAAGGCCCCAAGTTCAATCCTCAAGTACTGCAAAAAGAAAACCAAAAAGAAAGAACAGAAAAGAGAAAGCCTAAAAATAGGAATAAACAAGTGAATCATTTTATAAAACCATTTTATGAACCTTGAAATGTCATCATTTCTTAAAGTAAAGCACACTGAAATTTAACTGAATTTTAAGAAAATACTTGCAAGTACTACAAGTACTGAAGAGTTCAAATCTTAACGATAAGGTTTAAGAGCTTTTGTGAATATTTTTCTTAGTCTCTCATCCTCCAATCTTACCCATTCTCAGCCAAAACAATTTGGTCATGATATTAAAAATGGAAAGACAAATCAAACAATGAGAAAAAACAGAACCTACGAACATTTCAAACTTCTTCCAGGCACAGCTCTATAGCTTTTAAGAGATTATCTACAACCAGAAAATATCTGCCGTGTTTTGGATCACACTTACTTTTCTAATAAAATGTGACTCTATCGATTCAGTCTGAATTTGCCCCAGAAAAAATTTATTAAGATGACTTACAAAATACATACAAAATAAAATGCAAAATATACTATAAGGATCAACAATTGTGGAATTAAGAAGGAGGTGAGAAATTGATGATTCTAAATTATGCATGTGGGTGAACTTCTTGAAAATTTTCTTTCTTTTTGCCCCTTCTCCCTCGCTGTATAACTTCCATAATCTTCATCTTCTGTTCCCCAGTCTGGTTGGTTCAATAGAATTTCCTCAGGACTCCAGAAAAAAAACTGCAGCCTGCCTCAGTGGAGGAATCATGTTTGAGGTCTTACACTTGAGATCAGAATGAGAAGTGTTCAAAGGAGCAGGAAATTTTACATACAATTGTGATGATATCTTTACAATGTCTTTAAGATACCTGATTTGTTTTTATGCAGGCAGGAACTGCATATCTTCTTAATAATAAAATGAGCCAGGCGTGATGGCTCACGCCTGTAATCCCAGCACTCGGGAGGCAGAGACAGGAGGATTGCTGAGTTTGAGGCTTGCCTGGGCTACAGAGTGAGCTCTGGGCCAGCCTGAACTACAAAGTGAGACCCTGTGTCCAAAAAATAATAATAATAAAATGAACCTGGGAAGGTGACACAAGGCTGCGGCATCGATAAAAGGGCAAAAGCACAGGAACTAAACCCTATACTTCTAGAAGGTGTCTGGAGTGAAGTAAGGTGTGTTGGTCAGTCTGCCCACCACTGAGACACAATGACCCAGATTTAATCTGGCTCACGGTTTCGGGGATTCAGTCCATGACTGGCTGATTCCAAGGCAGAGACATCATGGTAAAGGGCGTGATGGAAGAAAACTGCTTAGCTCACAGTGGACAAGAAGCAGAGAGGGGAACAAGCAAGCGAGGAAGGGGTGAGGAGCCAGACCTACATTCCAAGGTAATGCTTCAAAGACCCACCTAGACACACCCAGAAGTATGCTCCAGCAATTCCCTGGGCAGCTCCCAAGTCAATCAGTTTGACAATTAAAGTTTCACCATCACACAAGGTAAGATTTATTTTTATGTAGCCTGAAGACAAACAAGAGTCTCCTTGATCAGAGTTCATGACAAGCCCCAAAGTGACAAAGATTTGAGATGAAAATCTCTAGGTTATATTCCAGTTTTTTGTGTGTGGTGGGGGAGGGGAGCCAATCAATTTCCCTAGAAAATTCCCAAACATATACCAGTAACCACTTATTAGCTTCCTATTGTCTCAAACTTCCAATGCGAGTATTAAGCATTTTCCTTTCCAACAGACTGAAGTTTGCCCTTTCCTCTAAAGTCTTTAAGCAATGAAACATTCTGCTGTTTTTCTCCAACGTCTTCCTAAAGGCTCTGGAACATCTGTCTTAATCTCCAAACTGCATACTGTCACATTAGCCTCCTGAAATCTGCACGCATAGAGCTAAAAAGGAGGGTCACTTTGAATCAACATCCAAGACACACCCTCCTTGATTAGCTCCTACAGAACCCAACACGGACAGTGCTCACTTACTCATTTTAACAGGTGACTAATACAGCACTCATTGCCTAACACAGCAGTGTACCCTCCTCCAATGTACGGCAGTGCTTAAGTCTTCTTAGGAACACTTCTGGGATAGAAAAGCAGCCATCTGCAAGTCTCTCTTAGTTTTGAAAGAAATAATAATCATTAAAAATGCTCTCTCCAAAGCCTGGAAATCCCACATAAGTGATTCCTGAGATACATGATCCAACCTAGATGAAAGAATAGAAGCCCAGGACTGCTAAAAAAAAAAAAAAAATTAACTAGACTCTTCAGCAGTTCTTTGACTAGTGAATCCTTAAGGCTGAAGCTGTACAGCTCAGTGATGGGCACATACTAAGCAAGTGCCAGGCCCTGACTTTGATCTCCAGTGCCACAAAAAGAAATGAGAGAAGGAAGGAGAGAGAGGGCAAGGGACATGAAGCAATGAAGAAGGGAACAAAACAAAAATCTGATCAGCCAGGACGTGGATTTAGCATTTGGAGATACAGTGCTAAACAGCATATTTCCAAATCTAATTGATCTTACACTGACATTTCTTCATAGTCATTTGCTGATAAACTAGAAAATACAGAATGCACCTTATTTTCACCATAGAAAGACTGATGGCAGAGATGACAGAGCCTTGGGGATCCTGAATTCCAGCTTTAGGACCATGGATAGAGTAACCCTGGTATCTGAACCTTGGAAGCAAGTCTCAGTAATCTATACTCAGGCAAAAATGTCCTTTTGCTAAAGCAGAGTCAGATTTGTCATGCAGAAACAGGAATTTCTTCCAAAAGAAATAACTCATAGAAATGAATTGCTCCCTAATGTCCTTTAATTAAAGAAACTGAGCTACAGCTTTGGTTCCTCAATTCAGCTCAATTTTAGCTTATTTTTCAATATCCTAACTTTAGACATGGAATTCTTATATGTTCTATTAACTCCTCAATTCATATCAGAAGACAAATTAATATTACCATCCATATATTTGTATATAGAGAATAAAATTAGCATTTTTAATCAATTAAAAATTGTTAAAATGTGCATGTTTTAAAACAACAAAGAATTCACACGCAAAAAAAAAAAAACCCTATTGGCAATTACATGAATTTAGTTCTCTTACTTGTCCTTTGCAAGAATTCAAATGGTATTACATACATATGGGTACTTATGCATCAGGAAAAAGAAATGGCAACACTGCTACTATGCAAATGAAAAGATAGATGTTTTAAAGGGGCAACATCACAGTTCCATTTATTAGACTCTTTTTGAAAATAATAATAATAATAATAATAATAATAATAATAATAAAAGACTGTGGCAGCACTTGGGGGGAAACAATCAATATATACCAAGAACTACAAGTACTTAAGACATTCCTACCCCAAGAAATTTACCAACTACTGGGAAGGGATCCTGCTCTTCAACAGGGCTTTTCCTCCCAGCTTCCTCTTTTCCCTCCTACCCAGGATGCACTTCTCACTCTACACTGCTCATTCACTGCTTCTCCTCATCCCATCTCCATTGCAACTTCTGTCACAACAGGCCACCAGCTCCTGTTGCCAAATCCCAGGATACGGTTTGATCCTCGTTTTGCTGCTTATGATAACACTGGCCACACCTCCTTTATTGCTCACTCCCCCACTCAGCAAGGGGACTGCTGGGTCCTCACTCATCAGAATATTTCAGCTCCGTCTTTTCCAAAGGGTCTTCTCCAAAAATACAATGCACGTTGGGTTTCCCAAGGGCCCTGCTCTTGCTTTTCTCCTTCCATGTTATCTATGCTTCACCCATTTCATCTTCACTGAAGTCTCAGCCATCTGCAGAGTCTATACCTGCCACTCAAGCCTCTGGGTAAACTGCAGGATTGTATATTCAAAGGACCACTGGCCTTCTTTGAGAATAGACCAGAAATAAACCTATTACACTGTGTACACACCAACCTGCTCATCTTCCCTCAAAATCTAGAGACAGTTTCCTCTATTTCTGAATCTATCTTCCAGGCCCTAAACCTGGAAATCGTCCCTGATTTTCTTTCAGTCCTCTTTCATCTACTCAGCAAATGACTCCCCTAATATGTTTTACTAATGCCTTTGCATCTTCATCGCTACACATCACTCCCCTCTTTTAAGCCTTTCTGCATCCCTTACTGGAGAATTTAATAATATCCTAACTGACCTCCCTTTGTCCAGTCTTTGTCATGAGCCTATGTTTCATATGGTCATCAAGGTCTAGTGCGCCCAGGTTCTCTGCACCTGCACCTGTACCATCTGTTCCCAGGCCTCAATGCGGATCCAGGGCCTTTCGCATCCTCGTATTTCACGAGGCCTCCCCATCCACTTGAGCCCTCTCTCGGCCCTCTAGGGTAGGGAGAGCAGCCCAGGTGGTCGGCACCCCAATCCTTAGTCACAGCATATGGCTCAGAAGAGGTGCTGTGTGACAAGTCTATGAAACATGATGAAAGGCAGTGTGTGGAGAGTCCAAAGTGAATGGCACAGATAAAAGCACTGGAGGGGTCCGGGCGCACAGGGAAGGTTGCTGCAATGTGGCAGAAACATGCTAAGCACTTTCCACACAAGAGATACAAGAGAGTCAGCAACGCCACTCCTCCTTACAACCCCCACCTCGCACCCAGAGTGGCGCTCCGTTGCTTTCGGAGAAAACATGTTGGCTCCCCACTGAGCCCGCACCACACAGCAAACTAGTAGGCATCTTGGTGAGTACTTATAATACCAGCTGATATTTACAGCATGCTGACTGCGTACCTGGAACTGTACTGAAAATCCCACATAAATTACATCTCTCAGCTCTCACATCAGTACCATGAAGAAGAAATCAGTTACCTCTGCTTTACAGGTGGGGAAACTGGGGACCAGATATCAAGTAACTACTAAAGATATGGAGAGTAACCTGAAGGCTATCACTCAGCAGAATGAATACGTATGACTCCATTCACAGGTACACTCGTACACACTTCACTTAATTCTCAAAATTAGATGTGTACATAAAAAACCAACCAGGAATGAAATGGCAATCCACTACATCAAACTTTTAAGCTACTGTCCGCCAGATAAACTGACTTGACCAAGAGAAAGAATCATTGCTTTCACCCAGTGTCTCACAGATGGCATCCCCACCACATCACATGAAAGCTCCACTTCTTGCTGGAGAGAACCCCCTCTCCTTTCCCTGGCTCTCTCTAGTCCCTTCCCATGCCCATCTTATTCTGATTCACCTGAAATCTCTCCCACCTTCAGTTGTAAAGGACGGTACAGAACACATAAGAAGCAACATCTCTTCATCAAAACAACATTCAAATACTTCAGAAGGATGTAAATTACTTTACAAATAAGAGAAATAGAGTACAGTATGGAACTTGGAGAGGAAACCATTCACCAACAACAGACATGTGTAACAGCCTTCTCATTGCTAAGATGAAATACTCAATACTCATAACCTAACAGAGGAGAGGTTTAATTTGGTTTACATTTTCAAGAGATTAAGTCCAAGGCAGGAATCATAGCAGAAGGGCACGGCAAAGCAAAGCTGCTTAGCTCATAGTGGCCAGGAAGCAGAGTAAGGGCAGAGCACAGAGAGGAAGGGAGCAGGGAGGGTATATAGTAGCCAAAGAAATGCCTCTCAGACTCACCCAGGCACACTCAGAAGCATGGTCCAGTAATTCCCATTAAGTTTGCAGGCTGCCAGCCAATCAGGACAGCAATGGCAAAAGCTGAAGTCTAACCAGTCATTTAAAATCCAGATCTCAAAGCCAATCAAGTTAGCATTCCACCCTAACCACCACACCATACTTCACCATCAAATGAACTAAGTCTGTGGATATGTATTCAGCACCTACTATGTCCACTGCCCTTTCCTAGGGACAGCAGAGCAGGGAACAAAAAAAAAAAAACCAAAATCTCTTTCTTTATGGAACTTCGTGCTTTGACCAGTGGATGGTTCTCAGGTGACAGGATCTGTAACAAAAGTCTCTTCTTAACAGCAGAGACCCATGAAGGCTATAGGCGAAATCTCAATACCATCAGAAAACAAACAAGTTGTAAGCACAGACAAGCTCTCCCCACACAAGGCTGCACGCTGAAACTTCCAGGGACTCGGTAGCTTCACCTTTTGAATGGAAACAATTATCATACCAGGCACATAGGATCACTGTGAAAAACAGAAGAGAAGATCATATGCAAGGAACTGAAAACAGTGTCTGGCCCACCAGCACTCAGGATCAGCTGCTACAGTCCTCCCAGTGTGCGTTCAAGGCCCAAATAAGATCCTGATTTTGGCTGTTTGGAAGGAAAGCAGATGACAGAGGCAGACAATACCCTTTGAGATCAACCACATCTAATGGATCACAGGTAGCTCCAGGGACAGAGCAGACACCAGGTGAGCCAAATGCATGCCCTGTCCTTGTGATCAAGGAAGAATGATAGAGCCATGGATGGGATAAATGGTTCCAAAGAGCATCTGGGGGTAGCCCTTCAACTGTGCTTCTTCAGCACAGGCAGATGGCCTTCCCGAGTCCTGCACACAAGAGGCTCTTCCCAAGGCCAGCCTCAGGAGGTAACTCGACCCAGTGGTCAGTCACAAACCCTGAGGCAGTCCTGTCTGCACGTAAATCTGGGTTCTACCACTCATAAAACCCAACAAGGAACTGAGACTCGGTAGCCTCATTTTAAAGATGAAAGCAATAATCACAACAGCCACGTAACTGAAAATTAAAAGGGATAGTAGTATATAAAGCATTATTCAGGTACTCAAGAAGTGTGAACTGTTAGTACTACCACTTGCCATCAATAGGATCATGGCAGCTCCCTCCCAGCATGTGGCAAATGCTGGAAGCCTTCTAGATGTACACAAATGAATAGCTTAGGGCATTAGCTGTCTCATTTTTAGGTCAAGTCAAAATTCTACAAAGTAAATGCTTCTAAATCCCCTCACCCACCAAATGCATGCACTTTTTTTTTTCTTGGAATGAAAGTACTGACTGACTGACTGATTGACTGATTGATTGATGTTTGAGATCAGAACCCAGAGCTTGCATGTGCTGAGCAAGGGCACTCCTGCCAAATTACATCCTCAGCCCAAGACAGTTATTTTTTCTATCAAATTAAAGCAAAACTGATTTTGATTGCAGTATATATTGTCAAAAGGTAAAGGTAAAAGTCAGGTAGATTCTGCCTGCTCAGTATTTCTTGGCTTCTGGACTGACAGACTGAGTAGGTCTGCCAGCGAGCTGAAGCAAAAAGAAGAGGGGGAGGGGCTGTGAAAGTTTGCAGGCTGACAGCCAATCAGGACGGCAGCTGCGAAAGCCAAGTGTAACCAGCCATTTAAAATCGAAACAAAACATCTGAGTATTTCTACTATTCTAATGAATCTGCAAATGAAGGGAAAGGTGCCAATAATAAATCTAAGGTGTCAGCCAGGGCGCAGACAAAGAGACAGGTAACCAAAGCTCCACAGTGGGAAGGGACTTCTGTTTGCAAACTTCAAACCGAGCAGGCACTGTTTCTATTTTCTAACTGTGACTCTGGACAAGAAGTTTCCCAGGCACCACAGCAATCAGAAACGCCTGTATGCCCCCGCGGCCAAAAACAGACATTAAATTGCAACCATGCTAATTTCTCTGCTTCTTTAATTTGATTGGAGAGGGTTCCTTCTTCCACCTTAGTGCTGTAAAAGAATGAGCTGTTATCAAAACAATATGCATTTGATATAATTCCGAGGCATTCTCCTGTGTGCCTGTCAAAAGTACCGAGGGAAGATCACAGCTGAAAAAGGGCTATTTACACAAGAATATGCCAGATAGGTACTGCATCAGAAAAGCCTCTGCCATTGCTCTACTTGGGTAATGCAAACACTCTGAGGTATGAAATTGTTTCTTCAGAAAGCGTGCTGCTGAACCGGCTAGAAAGCCAAGTATCTCTAGAACTGAGGAAACAGTGTCAATGTTTACTGATTGTCCGTGTTTCCCTATGCGCGGAGTGGCTGTAGGTCACCCACTGTTCGTGCTTGCGATTTATCTGCCTAAGCACATATTTTCTAAAGTAAGGTCAACTAAAAGCGGTACAGTGTGTTTGAAATAGTCTACTAATAAGAAATTGAGAGTCTAGAGATTTGTTCTGAGGGTCATCTACATAGATTTTCTGCAAAGGTCTTGAACTGCAATTTGTATAATGATTTTTTAAAACAGCTTAAAATTCTTGGGCTGTTATTTGGCCTTCTTGAAGGAAAGTTGTACTTGCAAATCACAAGAAATGGCATTTTAAAATACCCCTCAGCAGGCATAGAGGCACTTGCCTGTGAACTCAGCACTCTGGGAGGCCGAGGCCAAAGGGATTCACAGAGTTAAGCCCAGCCTGGGCAAATTCATGATCCACTGAGAGTCTTGTCTCAAAAAGGGGGTGGTTCAGCATGCAGCTCAGGGTGAAGCCCCGAGTTTAGTCTATAATACTGAGGGAAAAAAAGAAGTCTCAGTCTTATTCCTGGTAACAGAAGGATGTACACTAGCAGAAAGATGAGAAAAGTCTCTCCAACCCAACAGAAGATAAGTTTGCAGGCCTAGCTGATGAGCCACATTTTCAACTCTAGCCCTGACATTCAAAACTACTGCCTTAACTCACAAAGGCAGGAAGACAGAACTACCGCAACGGTCCATTTGAGAAATATTTATTGAGTTCCTCCTATGAGTCAGCCTGGCGCTTGCCTTCCAAGAGCTCACCAGCCCGTGTTGGTCAAGCTCCCCCGAGGGACACAGCACAGCTACCACATCACGCTTAGGATGCTGGGAAAGCACAACGGACAGGGAGGCCTGGGGTCCTCAACAAAGAAAAGCAGCAGGGTTGGGAATCATCCCTGCGCAGCTTACTGAGGAGCCCAATTTTACATACCTGACTCCCACACTCACATACACAGTGACTGTATAAACTATGCTCTGTTGCACAAGATTTTCAGTCAGTGCTGGCCAAGCCTTCCTTCATTTTGGCTGTGGCTGAGAACTCTAGGTAGCCAGGAAGAAAGCTGCAGATACTCCTAGAATTTATGTATAGAAAATTATCAAGAATTTACATGTCAAATTATCAAGAATTTACATGTCCTCAATCTGTGTCCTTCCTACTGTCAAGTGGCCTTAAAGTCAACAAATCAAACCGTAGCTTTGCGGTCCTCAGAAATTAAGTGACTTGATCAAGGTCATACAGTTGGTTGTGGCTTGCCTGAACCAGACCAGATTTCTTTGCTCCCCATAAAATATTCTGTACTTTTCTTTAAGCCAAACTCCCTCTCAAATATGGAGCCGGAGCGGATAGAACAGTGAGCATTTGTTATATGTGGTAACCAGAAATCATGTCTGTGAAATGCAGAAGACAATCCAGAGGAAGCACGTGGCTTGCTGTTGATGTAGTCCGAGAAACCTCACCAGCAGACTAGGAGAAAACTGGGGAACACGCCTAAAACAGCAGCACCCCTAAAACAGCTGAGGCCAAAGATGGGAGTGGCGCCCTCAGAGCATGAGGAAGAGCCACTATCGGGAAAGGAAGAGGTCCCGAGCAATGGCTACTTCTGCCAAAGACTCAGGGCAGAGGCTGCAGCACCTTGAGGCCCCTGAAGAACTACAAAGATGCCTCAGGAAAGGGAAACCAGAAGGAAAGTTCCACAGGCTATCTTCAAGAAAAGCAGAGAAACTTGTTCTCAGAATTTAAAAAATCAGCTCAGCTCCTCTCAACACCCCTAGCACTCCTTCCTCTAATCTCAGCCCCGCCCCTCTGTTTTCACTCAGCTCCTGCCTCCCCAGCCCACCTCATCCACCTGTGTCATCTCCATTACCATGTTCAGGGACAGGCGTGGGGAGCTGACTTCGACACTGGGGCCCGAGCATCAGCCGTGAGCCAGCTGCCTCTTCCCAGGCTGGGGCTGCGAAGCAGCGATGGGAAGTTCCTTCGGGTCGTATACCTCTGGCCTCCACTCAGACTGCTTTATTCCAGGCCATCTCTGCCCGGTCCAATCAGAAACATCAGCCACGTCATCATTTCCATATGCCTCTCCCCATAAGGGAGCAACTCGCTTTCGAAGGCACTGTGGACATGACATTGTACAGAAATCGGGCAGACACGGCTTGTCTACTGTAAGGAGGTGCCTGGGTGGGGTCTGTCCCAATCTAATTATCTATCGCTTTGGTTCAGGACCCCATCCATGACCCCGCAACTTTTATCTGATCCAGTACTGGTACATGTGCTCCAGTAATAATGAGCTTAAAATCACTCGAGGCGCTTAGTCCATGAATGCATGTAGCCCCTCACCCTTCTCTCCTGTAAGAACAGAGATGCTCAAGCGAGAGCTTCAGTGAACAGTGACAACAGAAGCCAGGCACACTGGCGTACACCTGCAATCCCGACACTCGAGGATTACAGGGAGGCTCAGGCACATGGATTCCAAGTTTACACCCAGTCCGGGCCCTTAAAGACTTAGTAAGAAACTCTCTAAAAGTAAAAAATACTGTAAAAGTCTGGGGAGCAAAGGCTCTGGGTTCAACATCCATGATTTTTTAAAAAAAAAGTGGCAAGAAAGAAGTTCGATTGGTACTGACACTTGTCATAAAGCTTAGCTTGTCCCTGTGAGTCACATTACTTTCACATATCCCTGGTCCCTCATAGGACAAAGAAAAGAAAAACAAAGACAACGCTCAGATAACTGTGCTTCTCATGGCTGTGCAGTCGAGAAGGGGAAGAAACACCTTTTATAACTTCCTCTGGCACTAACTGCAAACTCCGGACTTTGGGGAAGCTATTGGACAAAGGTTAAATATGAGACTAGATAATGATACACCAAGGGACCCGTGTCAGGGTTGTTTGAACACTACTCAGGCGCAATTGCTGCTGAGAGCCAGCGACCACTTGAAAGGGTTCTGCAGGAAGACAGAGTCTGTGAGTGAAGGCCTCGCGGTGCCCCGGGGAGGAGGGGGCTGAGGGTTTCATACGTGCACAAACATCCCTGAAATGCTTGTTCTCTGTGCTTTCATTCCAAGATGACTAGGTGCACTATCTAGGAATTGTTTCCCGGATGTGGCGTGTTTACTTGTGCTGTTCTTGGTTTAATTTTACTACATATGTATATATAATCACTTCAATCCCCAGTACTGAATAAAAAGCTAAAGGTTATTCTGATTTATTTTAAAAAGAAAGGAGAATGGACATGGATTTCTATCAAAAGAAGGTAGTATATACTGCTATGTATAACATATATAGCCTATCACAAGGACAATGCTGTGTATAATATACATGAAACTTTTATCAAAAAGTTACTATAAATCCTGTCAGATATATATTTTATACATATGTATATTACACAGGACCATATATATATATAAAACATATATATGTTATACATATATAACATATGTAATGCCTATCACAAGGACAATGCTGTGTATAATATACATGAAACTTTTATCAAAAAGAGAAAAAAAAAGAGTACTTTTTTCCATCTGGTACCAGAAATTGAACTCAGGATCTTGCACTTGTCAGGCAGATACAGTGCCACTGAGCTGAATCCTTGGTCCATACTTTAACAAAAGTCCTGTTTGTATTATTTAAATATTAGTGTGCAATCCTTTCTCACCCCTAAAACTACAGTAATCTCTTCTCATAAAATTTGTAGTATTGGGCGGGGGATTTAGCTCAATAGGTACCATGCCAACCTTGGATGCACAAGGGCCCGAGTTCAATCCCCAGTACCACAGTATGACAAAAAAAAAATAGTAATACCCAAAGTTGTACTATCAATTACAGGGTTACGAGCATCCACCTCCAAAGCTAGCTTACTGGCTTAACATCCCTTAGTGTCTAACAATGATAACTACATAGTATATAATTATGAAGCCCCGAGAAGATACTTATCATTGAATCACGGGGCATTTTGTGAATTTGGGGACAGTGATTAGAAGACCATGAAATGATAGTACTACAATTTTCCCCAGTTAGAATGTAAATGAAACACCCTAAAATTCAATTATAAGAATCCTTCCAGTATTCAACAATTGTAATACAAATCATATTAGGGACAATTTTTTTTTTTTACTGTCTCCACAACCCCCAAAGATTGTCTTTCTTAATAGTTTTTAAAACAACACAACTCAAGTTTCAGATTCTGATCTCCTCTTCAAAAACTGGAAAAGGTATACTGAAAGCAGAGTATTGAAAACCTTGTCTGTAGTGAGGTTTGGCCACTTCTTTATGTCAGGTCCTCATCGGTAATGACCCAGGTTCCACGGAAGCTGGTCCCCTAAACGGGCTGCATAATTAGAATGCCTACTGTATTGCTATAAAGATATTTTGAGAATAAGCTGAATAGCAAAGAGGATAGCTCGTCTATCTGAATGGTCAACCATCCCTAACCTCCAAAACTGTCCTGCCAGGCCTTACTCTCCCTTCCTCTTCTTTTCTCCAGTTCCTGATCATACTTACTCCCTTACTTACTCCTGATCTTCTTTCTCCTGATCTTACTTACTCCCCCTCACCCCCTCTTGGTCTCTCCCTGTGACCGTTAGGTGGAGCCTCCAGGAGCAGCTGTGGTGGGCTCCACAGGGCTCCTGCGAGGGTACAGGAGAGGCAAGTCTAGGCCTTTTTCCTTTATTTTCCTCTCACTCCCATTTTAAAAGAGAACACAGATTGGTCCCTTCATGGAGGGCTTGCCGTGTTACAGTTTCAGCATGAACGATTTCCCCAAAGCCCATGCAGTGAGGGTTACATTTCCAAAGTGACAATGTTCAGAGTGAGGCCAAAGGGACAGCTGAATCACAAGGCACTAAGCTCCCCATTGATCCACAGCCAATGGGTTACCAGAAAGTGGGGTGCACTCGGAAGAAGTAGGTCACTGGAGGCATGCCTCTACAGGAGGGGCGTCTTGCCCTTTCCTCTCTCCTCAGGTTCTTCTCCAGCCCTCTCTTTCTACAACACCACGAGACAAGCAACTTTTCTCACATCCTTCAGCTACGTTGTTCTGTCTTATAGCTAGCCAGCCACGGACCAACACCCCTGAAACCACAAGCCAAAATATACCTCTCCTCCTTTAAGTCCTGTATATCAGGTATTTTGTCTGAGTGATGAAAAGCTGACCAAGAGACACAGGGAAAGTAAAAGGAGAAAAACCCCTCCCCTGACTGACTCCTGTGACTTCATGATCAAGAAGTTGAGAGGATGTACACTCGAGGAATTTGCACAACTAACCTAGCAGCTCAGCAGAAGACAGGACTCCAGTCACGTCTCAGGATACTGAGAATCACTCTGAGGAACAGGCATAGGATTTCCCAATACCCAACTGCCATAGCAAGTGCATATCCACCAATGACAGACCTGCTTTTCTCTAGTCAAAAACATTTCCTCAAGGCCAATGGTCAAAACTGTAGAATCTAAGGCATGAAAAAATCCTAGTTCCTCTAGCAGAGTCCAAAGCTGAAACACAAGTAATAGAACAGCACACTTACACACCTATATATATTGGGGGATAGATATGTCCTTTAATAGCAAAATTCAACGGAAAAATTCACCCTTAACATCACCACTTAACCAACCTTCATGCATATTCTGCCTTGTTCTGTAGAGACCAAGAATATGGTGGCATTTGGTGTTCCTCTGTCAGAGAGGGACTACCACCCATTTTCTCTTTTTAGTTCCCTAAATAAAAATATTCTCTTGCACGGAGCACAATCGTCCAGGCTACAATCACTCCTCAGAGCGTGAGTCTCTCCTGGCCTCGCCTTCTGCTGTGTTTCAAGGCATCGAGTCTCCCAGAATCCCACACCTGCGGGATTTGTCTTTTGGACCTTAGAGTCAAGACAAAAAGAAGCAGCTGGGGTGGCCATAACTACATCAAGCATTTAAACTGATGGTAAAACTCTGGCCCATGTGACACACATCAGCAGGACAGCAAAGGAGACCCTCCCAAAAGGAAGTGGCATTCAACAGCCTTTTTATGCGCGTGCACACACACACACACACACACACACACACACACATGCCAGCTTCACACATTCAAAAAATAGACCCAGGCCAAGCAAAGGGCCTCTTTTAGCACTTTCTTGTAAAAACTAGATAGACAGAATTCTCTCCGCCTTTCCAACAGTAATCCTGGCCCAAACACACTTGCTGACTAGCTATTCAAGTCTTAAGAATGAAACAGCAATGGGCAAAGTTCTCTGAAAAGCACTAAAAATAAAACCAACTTTCCCTCTCCCAAGAAGTATGGAACACCAGGAAATCAGCGCAGCTCATAATTACCTGGCATGCCTGTAGAACATTCTCTTTGCAACTGTGGCCACTGGGTTGATGCGGAAAGAAGGTCCCAATGGCCACTTTGTTGAACAAATGAATAGATGAGTGACCAAAGTCACTCTGCAAACACAACCTTTTCCACCCGGCCTGTGTCAGCTACCGAATAGCAAGGCTGGCACAGGGCCCAGGGGACACTTGCCAAGGAGACTGGAAGTGTCTGACAGCCACTGTAGACCCAACACTGGGACAGTTCCCCGCAACAAAAGCCGGCCACTGAGTTCAACAACTGGCTTGCCACGGTACCATATGTTTCACAATATTGTCCTGCGCAACGCCGGGCCTGTCTTTGGTGTCTCGTGTGCTGCGCAGCTGTCAGCCTGGGAGCTGTCTTATCATTATTTTCACTGTTTTATGACTTTTCTGGGAATTCAAATCAGTGCAACTGTGCTTGATACACCCAGTGAAAAATGGCATCGCCCTTCCCCTCCCCCTTCAACCTAATGAATTGCCTTTTTTTCCTATCAAAGAGTAATGAGCACCAAACCACGTAATATTTATTCATGGAACAAAAGACACAAGGAAAGGGGAGAAGGGGAGGGCAGAGGCAGCTTCTGGTGTGCGTGGAAGAAAAGCTGGAAATTTGCAAGGAGCTCCTTGCTCTGACTCCTGCTGACACCGGGTTGGATTCATAGGGAAATCCAAACTTTTGCCTCTCCCTCTTCTTCTGTGGAAGAACCACCCCGCTTTCTCCTCCAAGTTTCCTAGCCATCTCTAGTCAATGGTTAGAGACCCTGCTGTCCAGAATTGCCTGGAAGCAAAGGTAACTGGTATGGTACACTTGACTGTGAACTGTCTAAACGTTTTCCTTCTCAGTGAAATTCCTCTAAAAAACTTCCTCTTCTCTCTCTTCTGAGCAATACACCGTATTTCCAGAATGTTCTAAATAGGTCCTCCCCCCACCTCAGCCCCATCCCTTGTATCATCATGGTCTTCACTGTGAATGAGGACATGCTTTGGCTCAGGAAGGAAGAGCTGTAGATACACTGGTGATGCTTTGCATACCTAGAATGCATACCTAGAATCCCCAGGTATTCAGGAAAGATACAGATAGACCTGGGTTCCATGCCAAGCACCACAACAAATGAAGGGGTGGGAGAGGAAAAGGAAAGAGAAAGAAAAAGAAAAAAGAATTAAATTCTGGTGATACTAAAGCCTTGTTTTCCTTGGATGACATAAATTTACTTCTACCCACTTTCTACCTTAGTCTCTCGTTTGATCTATAAATTTTCTTAATAATCCAGGTCGGGGACTTAGCTCAGTGGTTCAAGTGTCTGCCTTGCAAGCACAAGGTCCTCAGTTTGATCCCTGGTACCACATATCACAACGTGGGGCATGGTGACTCATGCCTGTAATCCCAGCACTCGGGAGGCAGAGGCAGGAGGATTGCTGTGAGTTTGAGGCTGGACTGGGCTACATAGTGAGTTCGGTGCCAGCCTGAACTATAGAGCAAGACCATGTCTCAAAAAAAAAAAAAAAAAAAAAACCAACAACAAAAAAACCCTTACTAATCCAAAAAATAGAAACAAAAACAGTAGTAGGGTAACCCAACCTCTCATTCATCTTTCTCTGTTTCACCCTATGCTAAGACCCAGGGTGATAGGGGGCAAAGCAGAGCATTAAGTCAAGTTAAGGTCCAATGAGTTTCTTGAGGGTTGATTTCCCAGCTACATGACCTACCTCAGCAAAAGACAAACTAATTTTTTAAGATAAAGAGGCTATTAAACAAGTTTCCTCAAATACGACATACATTTAAGCAAAAAGAAAGGTTAAAGGACAGGATGAACAACCTGAGGAATTTTTTTTTTTTTTCTTTTTGAGACAGGGTCTCGCTTTGTAGTTCAGGCTGGCTCTGAGCTCACTATGTAGCCCAGGCAAGCCTCGAACTCAGCAATCCTCCTGTCTCTGCCTCCCGAGTGCTGGGATGACAGGCGTCAGCCACCACGCCCGGCACTGTGGTATATGGTATTGATTGCTGGTGGGAGTGAGTCTCCACACCCAGCATTGTATGTGGTTACTGGGGATCGAACTCAGGACCTTGAGCTTGCGAGGCAGGCGCCAGAAGCACTGAGCTAACCCTCCGGCCCAAGGTTGCTGCTTCTTCTTCCCATCTTATTATTCAGTATCTTGATTTTCTTTATTTAAGACCTGTGTTTTGAAAATTTTAAAAATTCTTTTAAACGAGGAAGTACATTTAATTTTTTAAAATCACAGAAGTAGCCACTTCCTCCTATAATCTGTACTCCCCAGATGGATATGAATTTTAACACAGACAAGTTTCTTATCTGGATAATTTTCCTCAAGCCCAGTAACTGAATCCTTTCCTTAAGGGATCCTTTTGCTTCTTCCTCTTACAGTCTGTCAGAGGTAATTATCTCTTTTCTTAAATTTATTGCCCTTCAATGTATCATAAACACATGTATTATAGAAAGTTGAAGAAAACAAGTGAAGTGTGGGTTACACTGTGAAGGAAAAGACTGATATGAATATTAAACAATCCACTATCTTTGCTAATAGAGCAATGAAAATGGCATTAGAGAAAGTAGCCAAGAATACCAAAGCCAGACAATCCCGGCTCCTCTTCCTTATAAGGAGGTTCCTGCCCCCATGAGCCAATCCTAGAGACTCCTACAGCACCACTTTAGAATCAAGAGAAGCTAAGTTCTCAAGTTTGCAATCCTTTGACATTCCAGACCACAGATGAACAGGAGCCTACCAAACCAGTAACACAAACAGCCTGGGCCTCCGCAGGGGAACAAAGACAGGATTCTCATGAGCACACACCATCATTAAACTTCCTTCCTTGAAACTATTGTTACATATTCCTTAGTGCTCCAATTCCAACCTTAATCACAAATTGAAAAGTTAAGAAGCCCCTGAATGATTCATATCAGTCCTTTAAATCTAAGAACAGGATCAAACACTAAAAATGCAACATGTGATATGCATTTCAGTAGCCCGATGCCAGGTACCCTTGGCTCCTGAAGTACCATGTTATCATACTTTATTGCCTCCCAAATCATCATTCCATGTTCCTACTTTCTTGTGGGCTGAAGATGTCTTCCACTCTAACAAATACAACTTGGCCCCGCAATTTTGGAGTGTGGTTATTTAGTGTCATGACAAACAGCATCTTCAAATAGTATTCCTTCAACAGGTTCTGAGAATAGGGCAGCATGATAGCCAAATTTAAAATCACTGTTTCCATGCTGCATTAAAGAAAATGAGAATGTTTTTAAATATTCAGTAGCAGCAGCAAACCGTAAGGAATTCCTACTACAAAACACACTTTCAACCATTTAGCCAGAACAACTATGGAGCAAGTTTCATCTTCATACAAACCAGCACTGTTTACCTAACATCAGAGACTCTCCAGGTAAAGGCTGCTGTGGGACTTGAGGAGAGAGAGCATGTTAGCATCTGAGAGGTGCTGAGCCACACACACCAGTGTGAGAAAATACCGTAGGTGATTAAAGATAAACACCACCTGTGTGCTGTGCGGTCATCCACTATGGTAGCCACATGCTTTCCTCCCAGAGAGGGAGAGATCCTACTTAAATATCACAGTGGGTTAGAACTGAAGACAAAAGGAGCCAGGAACAAAAAGAGGAATGGACTTCCCAGCCCCCACCCTGCTGGCATATCCTCACTTAAGACATTCTGAAACTCAAACTTAAGAATAAACCATTAAAATAATTTTATCTCACTTACTTTACTTAAGATCCAGAAAATTTTGTTGAACACTGATATAAGTCAAATGTCCTTGTAAGAATTTTAACATGAACCTCCACATAGTCCTATTTATTAATTCATTTCAAGACAAAACAGGTCTGAAACATCTACTTTTCTAAGTTACATGCACACACACTTATGTATAGATTTAAAGCTCCATAAAAAGGCACAATCTAATTTTAGCCATTTATTAAATTGACAAATCATTTCTAGACTCTTTTAAAAAAACACATGGAAATGTTTTCTGAAGGAATTAGATGTTGGACGTTTCTCGCATGAAGCTGTAACCTCAATTGCCTTTGGATAACAGTTTTTAATCTAATAGTTATTATGATCAGAGAGCAAATAACTAGTATTCAAAATGTTTAATAACCATTAACTCTTCTATAATCAATACAAAGCAG
Organism: Thryonomys swinderianus; assembly: GCA_004025085.1. Taxonomy (NCBI): domain Eukaryota; kingdom Metazoa; phylum Chordata; class Mammalia; order Rodentia; family Thryonomyidae; genus Thryonomys; species Thryonomys swinderianus. Next base: position 55,847 of record PVIC010002521.1, read on the forward strand.
AGGGTTATACTTACGAAAAACTGCACTGAAGTTGTCTAGTTTATATGTAGGTGAAAATCATCCCTAAAAGAAAACAGTCTGATACAAGAAAGAAATAGAGCCAAGCATATCAGAAGTAAACACACAAACAAATTAAGACAGTACTCCTAGGAGAGACAATAGAAACGCTAAAGTAAACAGTTAAGGACACGTAGTCTGGAGTTTTACTGCACTACATGATCAGAGCAACAACTTTTGAGAACATCTTAGTTTATAATATTGGGTGGCTAGGTTCAAAATAAGGGGAAAAGTTTTTTATTTCATGTACATTACCAAGTCTTGCTATTTGTACTAGTTCTCCAGTCACTGAGACACAATACCTCATGCTCACAATTTAAAGCAGACAGGTTTAATTTGGATCATGGATTCAGGGGATTCAGTCCATGGTCTGCTAGCTCCAAGGCTGGAACATCAGGGCAGAAGGGCCCAGCAGAGCAAAGCTGCTTAGTTCATGGATGCTGGCAAGCAGACCAGGGGAACAGTGTCAGAGAGGAAGGGACCAAAGGCCATACATAGTGGCCAAGGTCACACCTCTGTGAACCACACAGGCACACATGGAAGTATACCCCCAAAATCCCTTGGGTGACCCCAAGGCAATCAAACTGTTAACAATGAAGCTTAATCTCCACATTATGTAAACCACTGAAACAGAAATAACGAGTGGCCTTTAGTAGGAAGGCCCTGGTCCAAGCCCTACACTCAGTCCTGTATTGACCTGGCTGGCCAAAGGTTTTTCTCACTTAAATGCTATGTGCACAACTAAATGGCAAAAAGTCACTCCTCATCACATTGATCATATGTGGAAGCATTCAAGGCCTAGTTTATGGAATCACTTAGTGAAGAAAGTGTAGGCACTGATCACTTCCCTTCCTATCCTTATTTTATTTCCTTGGTTCATCTGTTGCCACCTATACCTTGTACAAGGTGTTACCATCACAATGGCAAAGGCAAAACAAGGTGGTAGGAAAGGAGATTGGAAAAAGAGGGAAACACAAGGACAGAGATATGTGAGGACAGTTGACAGCAAAGTTGGGGACTTCTCTGGTCTTAGTAGGGCCAGTCAAGGACCAACACCACCATGCACTTTAGCTTTTGGCCCAGTCCAAGCTGAGCTGATGCTCTAATGGCAGGCCAAGTGGGCAGGTGCTGCTTCTTGGGAGAACATGGCTATTTAGAAAATGGAGCTGCTCAGACAAGCAAGTCAGGAAAGACTCTGGCAGTGAAGGGAAGGCAGAATGATGATCTGTACCAAGGGTGCGGATGCTGAAGCCACACTGCTCCAGGGACAATAAACATGTAATTATTGTTATTTCTGTGTAAGGAAGCTGCTATGCCAAAGGTAAAGCAAAACAACGAAGAGCCCAGAGCAGCCCTCTTCCCACCTGTGAGCAATGAAAACTGATAGGACTTCTCATTGTCTAAACAGATGCTCTTAAGGCAACTGTCAGGCAAGTCCATTTTGATGCATTTTCCACAGTTGGCCACGTCAGCAGGTTGTTATTACCACATTACACAGATGACTGGATTAGTCAGGGTAATTTAACCTGTAGGAAGTGGCAACTCACAGACCTGAGTTTTAATGATCACTTGAACATGTACCCACAGATACTGGCCAAGATACCTTTTATACATGAAGAGCACAATCAGGCCTATGCAACAGGAAAGATAAAGAGGCCCACAGACTTGTTGAAGGGAAGTGAATGCCCCACTTTCACAGAAGGAACAGGAGCTGTTTAACCTGCCTCCTGATTCAACAGCTTCTCTCTGGGGCCAGCTAAGAAGAGGGAAACTCGTTCCTGCAAGATGTAATATCTGCCAGATACACGGCCTTCAAAAACTAATAACTTTCTCTGCAAAACCCAGCTCTAGTTACTACAGTTAATAATTTTAAGCCATATTTTTAAGGAGACACAATTATCATTTACCCTAAAGTGAGCTGTAACAAGATTTGGGTGCTGTATTAAAGCATGACAGATTAAGAGATTTCTCTGCCAGCTTTTTTTTGTTTGTACATACAACATATAGAAAGAACCCCACATCTGTTCTGCGGAAATGCTCACCTTCATACAAAGGGATAAATGCATAAGAGTGTTGCAACCTTTAATTAACAAAAAATGAAAACTCAACTAGAATGTCTATCACTAGTGGATCAGTCAATAAACTATGGAATGTTCTAAAGCAGAACTCTAAAATACATTAAAAGGAGGGCTGAGGATGGAGTTTAGTGGTACACTGAATATGTAGCTTGCTTACCTGAGACCTTGGGCTCAGTCCCCAGAACTACAAAAGGCCAAAATAAAATACATTAAATAGAAAAAATATATATCTTATAACAGTACATATAATCTGATTCCATTTATTCAGAAAAACTAATGCTTGGTTACATACTTAACAGGTACTTAAGAGAAAAGAAGGTCAGGAGAGATATATACACTAAATCATGGTAACTCTGAGAAGGGGAGGTCATGGGGAATTAAGGAGAGTTAAGCTTTTTATTCTATTTTCTTTCACTTATAATTTATTCAATAAACTGAGTTCCCCCTGTATATAAGTAGATCGCTATAGAGTCAAGAGGGTAGGTCACAAACCTCCTATCCTCAGCCTTTTCTGATGTTGCAGCCAACTGAATGACTTTTGCCAGGACACTGCCGCTCATCAAAGCAGCCCTTTTCATCTCTGAACAGCTTTAATTTTCCTAAAATTGGTTTCTAAAATTTATATTACACCAAACTCTGAATTCTAATAACTGCCAACCACTGATCCTAAATTTATCCCCGTGGGGCCATGCAGAACACATCCAGTCCTTTCTCCACATGACATCCCCACACACTCTTCGGCGACACAGCCCCACCTCAGCAGACTACACATCTCCAGTGCTTTCCCCCCAGCTCCTCGGGTGACTCGGTTTCAAGTCTCCATATCTTTGCACTTGCGTCTTTCTACATGTTCTCTTTGTCTAATTCCTCTAAAACCTTCAGGTCAAGTAATAATCATGGTCCTACAAGTGTTACTTAGCTCTTCTCAACCGGAAAGAGAAAGAGAGTGTGAGAGCGAGCGAGCGAGCGAGCGAGCGAGCGAGAGAGAGAGAGAGAGAGAGACAGAGACAGAGAGACAGAGAGATTGAGAGAGAGAAATAAAAAATTACATGTGCCCTGCTTTTTATTGGGGGGTGCAGTACTGAGGACTGAACTCAGGGCATTTCAGCTGTGCTACATTCCCAGTACCTGTATATTCATTTATTTACTTAAAATTTTGAGACAGGGTCTCAAAATTGGGGCTTACATCCCTAAATTGTCAGAGAACCTACCTCATTTTTAATGACCACACTTCAACCTTTTTCTCCACCACTGTGTCAACTAATCCTCTCCTCCAAAATAACTTTGTGTGAAAATTCATAAAGCAGACTTTATTGCAGAAAGTAATGCTAGCAAGTTACAGAGTACTCATTACCCCAAGGTTTTCCCTAAGGGTTAGCTTATTAATTGTTCCCACTAATATGCCTAACGAAACCACAAACAGGAAGCTAATTTGAAGTACACAACTATGCCCTGCTATAGTTTCACACCATTCATTAGACCTGCACATCTGTCTGAGTGACGAACCTCCAATCAGGCAACTTTCAGTCTGCCTTTTAGGGATAAGTAACCAAAGTGAAATGAAAGTAATCACCTATATAAGGCTCACACTGCACAGCAGCTTCCTACACTAGCAACTCATTTGATCCTAATAGTCACACCACCAGGAAAGATGGCAACCATTCACCTTCCGATCTGCAAGGAGACAGAACCTATGATCATAAAGTAAAAGACAGAAGGTTCCCCTGGTCAGCTAGCACTGACCTGAAATGCATCATGGGAGTCGTGCAGTGCCTATCAGCTCCACCCTATCTGAGCTACTCTCTTTCTTCCCATTGTTCAAATCCACATATTTTGGATCAGGTAATTCTTCGTGGTGGGTGCCTTGTAGGACATTTAACAGCACCCGTGGCTTCTACCCATTTGACATCTGTAAGTTGTCTTAGACACCCTAAATTATAACAATAAAAAATAAAAATGTTTCTGGGGTGGAAGTGGGGGTCAAAGTCTCTACCAGTAGAGGATCACTGAATTAGTAATTCAGTCATTCTTCTAGTAACTGCATTCAAATGGCAGCAGTAATCATTTAAGAGAGCAGTTTGGGGAATGTGATTTTGTTTCAGACACAGCAATATAGCCATTAGCTCTTAAAAATATGTATTTGCTTTTTAGTGAGGTCTGCAGGTTCAGAACAAACTACTAAAAGCATACTTTACCTCTCTAAACTCCCAGGGCACTGTTTATCACAAATGAGCAAAACCAATCATGTCTCCGAGGTCTCTCCCCTTGACATCCATCCTGACAGTGCCTCTGGAGTGATCGTTCTCTTCTGCTTCTCTTACTTTCTCAGTATTTCCTAAAGCTCTTCCTGGGTCCCTGTCCCTTTAGCTTTACTCTCATCATTGAGCTGTGTTAGGCAACTAAAAAACGATCCAATCACTGACAGAATAAAGAGCACAAGCAGTTTATCCTTCACGGCTGTGCCATTCTCTGGAATAAAAGGCATAACCCAGGTAGAAACCATATATTTTCCTCTGAGGGAAGGAACCCCCATCCAGACAAGAGCCCTGGAGTCAGAAAAGACGTGTAAGAAGGAAGGAGAAGGAGCTGGAGATTTAGCTCAAGTGGTACTGCACCTACCTTGGAAGCACAAGAGTCAGAGTTCAATCCCCAGTACCACCAGAAAAAAAAAAAAAAAAGAAAGGAAGGAAGGAGAAATGTGTCCTATGTATCCCAATTGTTTCTTCCTCCAAAGAAGTCAACATGGACACAATGAGGGCTGCATGGTCTTTAAACCCTAAACATTACACAACTAGACTGTACCCGTCAGAATGGGGATTTAGGAGTTAAAAAAGGAAATTGTAGAAGTTGTTAGCTAAAAATTAAACTTTTCACTGAAGCGTTCTACAGTAAAGCCCTTGCTAAAGGGGATGAATGTTATTAGTCTTTTAAGGTTCTATTTCAACATATGGTCATTTCCTGCCAATGGGAGGTTCAATATAATTAAAAGGAGGTACCTAAATTATTCTTAAGGAATCACTTTCCTTATGTCAAAGGAAATGTTGCAAAGCCTTTTGAGATTTTTTTATTAAATTCTGCCAAGAACAGTATGTTTGCCTTAAAAATAATAACCTGAGCCATATTAGTAATTTCCTTTTCCTTTGCATGTGTGCATGTGGCTCTAAGAGAACATGGAGTTTCTTTTCCCAAACAGAGAAAGGAACTCACAAGCCTCTTCATTGTTTATCAGACAGACTAGACAAGCAGGCTTAAAAAATAAAAAATAAAACGTGTGGGCCTTCTCTGATCCTCTGAATGGGACTATATAATTGTTAAGTGCTGTATTTATCAGACTCTGAGGTCTCAATTCCACGTTCAGAGTAGTTTCATCCAATCTTTTTTCTTTTGTACTTTAAATTTTCTAAGATTTAAACAAGTACTAAGACAAATTAATCTTAATGATGGCTGATTTTCCTGAAGCTCTAGTTCTAACTCACAAATCTGACTGTGTCTATTTGAAGAGCACGCTCCATTTTTAGGGTAAACTAAATGGGGGAGGGGAGCGTCTTCAAACTTGGCAGCAGTCATTTGTAACTCGGGTTTCTTCTCGTCGTTTTGGGGTTTTATCTGTTTTCCAGACACCAATGTCAAGTTAGCTTTAACAACAGGAAAATAAAGCTTACTGTTTCCTTAAAATATCATGGGAAGGGCAAATATGAGCCAGAAGCCTGCAGCTGCTAAGACATCGTTGCCATTAAAGGACTGTTGAATAAAAACATAAAATAAAAGCCAACTGTCAACTCCTAAAAACTAGCTAGTATAACATCGAAAACCTACAAAGAATATATACTGTCAAAGTCTAGTATGCGAGAGCACGGTTTAATATTTTAACTTGTAAGAAGTACCATGAACTGTGTGCCAGTGCTGTTGAATGAATATTTAAAAATTCAATTTATTCTTGATTATGTACGCTAAGGAAAGGAAAACAATGTCTAAAATCAACTCCACACTAAATCCAAACTGGTATCTTATCTGCTAGTCTCATTAGTTATGACAGTCAGCAGAACCAAAATTAAATTTCTCCTCTTCTTATTACTCCTCTCCAGTCTTGGTGAAAGGGCTAAAGACAGAAAGACCAAAGGTTTGGCAGCAGGAGGGGGAGGGAAAAACAAAGCCAGAAGCTACAGGAGCTCAAACTCAGTCATCACCCATTGACTATAGAGTGAAAAATGTAAAGCTATGTAAGGGATGTAAAAGGAGACATTATGAAAATCTTATGAGTCTTAAATCTGTTCACCTTTATAAGAAGAGATGGCTGATTGGTTGGTTTCATACTTCTCTATGAAGGACAATGTGGAAAAGGAATTTGACCATCTTAACTCAAGTGCACAGCACAACACTGTTATTGAACAAACAGACCACTCGTCAAAAGTATAATTTAGTGGCATTAGTGAAAAGATAAGTACTTCAAAGAATTACTCTGTAATATACAAAATGGTTTACTGTACAAGGTCCTTTCTGTGACACTAGCACCAGTGTATGTATGTACGTAAGAGAGAGCAATTCCCCCATGTCAACCGAATGGAATAACTCTACCAGGAAATCTCTTTAACATTTGATCACACAGAAGTATTTAGAAAATAACTGTATATAACTCTATTTTAAGGTCTAAGATCCTCATCCTTCTTACACAAAGATCAGCAATCCATGTTTCAGGACTGTTTATTTCTCTTGTATCAGGTGGCAGAAAACATGCAGAAGATTCTGAAGTTTGCCTTTAGAATTCTAAAGCGGCCAGAACAGAAAATATCAAATACCTTTTCTGTCTGAAACTTTCCCTGGGAAGGGGCTCAGTCAGAAAAGCATTTCAGAGCTCAAAATGAATGATTAACTGTACTCTTACTTTCTGACCAGTAATCACCCAGGACTAAATGAAACACATCACAACTGAAGAATATAACTGAATACACGTATGGAAGATTTAAAAAAACGCTTTATTGAGAATTAAAAGGAAAGACCAACACACGTGGAGGAGAGACGTGTAAGTTCTCAGTTTTTCACAAACTTAAGGTAAGATACTTGTCTGCCCTATCTTCATGACAGTAGCAGAAAAGGATGAGCTACTGAAAAGGCCGTCCTAGAAAGATTTTGAAGTGGAGTTTCCTAAGAGCTTGCCCAAACCCCCTAAAAACAGAGCTTGTGAGTTACCTTCACCGGGGTAAGAAACGGCGAACTGGATTCACTCAATGAGGCTCTGGGTCATGTTGACATTTTCTGGATCTATTCCAAACATGGATCCCAACTGTTCTGGTTGGTTGCAGTGGTCTCTGAGACTCACTGATCATTATTAAGAGAATTTTGTGTGATACACTTTTGAGAGAAGAGTCATACGGATTTATGTAGTCTGTAAGCTGTCTATAAACTAAGCACCCTCCAAAAGTTATACTAATACAGTGAAAAAAAAAATCACGAGAACAACACGAGTCTCATTCCGGTTGAGCAAGGTTACCACCATTCTGCCGGTCTGAAGACTGCACTGTCCTGCATTTTGATGTGCCTGAGTGATGACACCCTTGTCAAGTTCATCTCTGTCTGAGCTTGAAAATAAACTTTCCAATGGAGATGTATCTTACTATTGTAACCAGAACCTCAGTTCCAAGCACAACAAATGACACAGTGTGTCACCCCGTTACCATAAATAATTAAAATTATTTCAGGAAAAGACTTTTTTTTCAACCACAATTGTTCAATAGGGGAAAATAGTTCTTACCAACAAGTGTTAGGGGTGCCCTTCTGCAGAAACAAAGTGGTGGTAGTTAAAGTAGGGGTGAGAGACCACTTGATTGTATTTCTAGACTGGACCAACAATTTCAAATTTAAGACGGTGGGTGACCTACTCCATCAGTATGGATATCGAAAACGACACCAGCCTGGAAAAGCCTGAAGCTGGGGAAGACTTCTAACTCCTCAGCTACCCGCTTTAGGTTTGCTAGCTGGTTGTTTGGTTTTCATGCCTATGCTTGTAAATGAATGAGAAAAGAAAACCAAACACAAAAGGTAAAGCCCTCATTAGAATGCCTTCTTAACCCCAGCCAGGCAGAAAGCGAATCGATATTTAGTACTCTGGACATATTGGCCCCACGAAGGTAAACAATAGCAATAAAACTGAAAAGAACCCTATTCAACTTTACTTTTATCATCACTGTTATTACTATTGGGCTGCGGTTGAACACTGTTTTTCTGTAGGGCTTTCCAAATAAGGAGTCCAATCTGAGAGCTAAATTTAATTGCTCTGTGCCTTATCGAAGCATAACTATAACCCAGCAGTCAGTTCAAGAAAATAAAGATCAACATTTTCTTTGTAACCTCTATACTTAAAATGTTATCTTATGCATAGGCAAGTTATAATACTCTTTCACTTGGGGGCTCACATGAATTTTTAAACTACTGTAATTACTGTAAAGGGAACTACAACTCGTACAGGACGATGTTAATTTTTTTCTTATACTAGTATACAGAATTTACACCCAACTCAAGATTTAAAGCTGTTTATTTTCATGACATTCATCACGCACTTCACACTGATATCAGAGAGAGATGCGCCTAAGTGAAAGTTGAAGCTAAAATATATTCCTCTACTTGGTCTGGTATCCCCCTAAGTCTAATTAATAAGCTAAACTATTATCACAAAAAACTAGAAAAATTTTTATTTTCAAGTTTATCTGTTGCGAGGACTTATGAAATTCACGGCTGATGGTTTCAATACTATCTTTTTGAATTTTCAGAGGCAAGCTTTAACTGGGGCTTGCACCCAGGTAACAGCAGGCTCTGGCTCGCTTCCGCCTGCACGCTGAGTCCTTCCACCCTGCACTGGGCCAATAGGTTCAGAACACAACCCAAACATCTAAACTTTGGGGTCTCAAACTATACTCATGTCGAAACCTAAAGCAATCCAGCAGTGGCACTAGTACTGGCTTTTGTTCCAGAGCCGCCCCGCTGGCCAGGTGAGCACCCCGATAGATGTCCATCCCCAAAGGTCGCGAAACACTCGGTGTGACAGGAAGTCCATCTCTACTCAACCCGCGAGCACGGGGTGCACTAGCACGCGGAAGACGGAGAGGGACGGCCAAGGGTGAGATCCTAAGTGCCTTCCAAATTCTTCTTCAGCCTCAGGTTCACAAAGTGAGCCTCCTCCGTGGAGGGCGCGAGCGGGGCGGGGCGCAGGGCCCGGAGACAAATGGAGAGGTGAAGGGTACCCGAGCAGCTGTCCAGCCGCAGGTCCCGCCCCGCCTCGGGGTACAATCAGGAAAGCTCGACTGTCGGTGGTTTTCGGCTTCCTGTTTGTAAAGCGCGAAGCTCCCTCCCAGACTCTGGGATGAAGGCGCGCTCCAGGCCGGGGGCGCAGCCCCCCCTCCCAGCGGGCGGCCCTGGGGCAGAGCTCCGCCGAGAGGCGGACAAAGCGCCCCCGCTCCTCCCCGACGGCTGGGTCCTTAAGGGGGCGGGGGGGGGGGGGGGGGGGGGGGGGGGGGGGGGGGGGGGGGGAGGAGCAATGGGAGGGAGAGGGTGGGGGGGAAAGGAGGGGGTAGGCGCAGCCGGCGGGACTGGGCAGGACCGCGCCGAGGAGGGAGGGGATGGAGGAGGGGCTGGGCGGCCGCGGAGAGCCGGGAGGAGGGACGGATTCTTGAAGCCCAAGATAAACAAATTGTTCCTCTTCACGTGCGGGGTGGGGAGTGAGGGCCGAGTGCGCGGCCTCGCTCCTCCTCCCCTCCCCCAGCCGGCTCTTTGTCACCGAGCGCCCGGCAAAAGCCACCCTCGGCGCGCGAGGACTCGCAGCCCGGGGAGGAGCGCGGCGCACAAGCCGCACCCCCGGAGAGGCGCCCGAACGCCGCGCGCGAGCCCGGTCGGCCCGGGAAGCCCGGGCAGGGGCGCGGAGGGGGAGGGCGCGCAGACACCTTTCCCGAGCTTCCGGCCTCCCCCCTCTGGCCCAGGAAAGCTCAAGAACCGGAGCCGGGAGATAAGAGAAAGGATTCCACCCTCAGGGCGAGGGGGCGGGAACTGCCCCTTCCTCCCGGAGAAGTTAAGCCATTGGCTGCGCATCCTGCCTCGAACCCACCCACCCGGCCATTTAAGCCTCTTTCACCTCCCGCTCCCCTCCACTCCTCCGCGCTCGCGCTCGTGACACGGGCCCGTAAAGTTGGCGGAGAGCGGGCGGGGTGCGAGGTGGGGGGGGGGGCTCGGTGCCACCAAGTTGAGGAGGAGCCATGTTGCGTGGCGGGGACTGTGGGCTCCGGCCCCGGGCTCCCGCCCCCTGGCCTCGACCCTCCCCGCGGCTCCACCTGCCGGGCTCGCCCGGGTCTCCGGCGACGAGCACAGCGCGCCCGCGCCCGCGCGCGAAGCCACCCTCGCTCGTTTCTCACCCTCTTCAAAGTTCATTCACAAAACTCTCAGACTTTCTCAAGCCCAAAGGGGTGAGCGGGGGAGAGAAGGCGAGAGGCTCTTCCTCCCTCCTCCCTTCCCCTGGAGGTTGAGAGCCCGAAGCCCGCCAGGAATCTGCGACAGCATCAATTTTCCCCTGCACGGAGAGGGGTGGGCGAAGGGGGACGAGTCTGAGGAGCCGAAGCGGCGCGGCGAGAGGTGGGGTGAAGAGCGGCGCAAAGGAGGGGCGAGGTTGCAACTCGGGTTCACTCTCAAATCCGTGTCTTAGCCAGGGAGGGGGGGAAACTTTTCCAGCGCCTCACTCCGCCGCTCCTCCAGGCTCCCTCCGCCCCTCGCAGTCGTGACTGGCTTCTCCCCGGCTCACCCTCTCCTCCCCAAATCTGACAACCCTGACAGATTAACAGGTAGCGGCCACGACGGCTTTCTCTCTCAGAAAAGTTGACGTTAACCCTTCGGCTTCAGCCCACCGTGCAAATCAGACCCCCACCCCGCCATGGAAGCAGCTCCACGCCCCCCCACCCGCGCGCGCCCCGAGCCCGCTGCCAGTGCGCCCTCACCATGATCAGCGTGTGGTTCCTCTGCTCCGCCGAGGCAGCCTCCGCATCTTGCTGGGGTTTGCTCGCGTGCTGCTGCTTGCCGGCGCCGGCGCCCGCTTTCTTGGCCCTCTGCTCCAGGGTCCGCTGGTAGAGGCTCACGGTGTCCCGGCGCTCCAGCTCCAGCTGCTCCACTTGAGCCTGCTGGTACCTGTTCTCGCAGTTGACGTGGTGCCGCCGGCAGCCCTCGATGCGCTGGCGGAGTCGCTCGACCACAGTGCTGTGCTTGGGAACGGCCGCCGAGCTGCTGCCGGGGCCCCCGGAGCCGCCGCCCGCAGCGGGGTGATTGCTGCTCGGAGCAGCGGGAGTACTATTGGGAGTATTATTCACACCGATCCCGGCCCCGCCGAGGCTGCTGTTGATGCAAATAGTACTGCCATTCGCGGCAGCGGCGGGGGCTGCGAAATCCCCCATCCTGCTCCCCGGGCACACTATTTTGGAAGAACTTTTTTTATCCACCCCCCCTATCAGCCTCCTCCTTGGGTCCAAGGATTAAAATAGTTTAAGTGGAACGCGGGGGAGACGCAAGCACATGGATGGAAACAGCGATCCCGACGGGGCGAAAAAAAGGGGGAGAGATTTGGGGGTGGGTTTTTTGTTTCCTTTTTTTTTTTTTTAACTGTAAAGCTCGAGGGGGAAGAAAAAGCGAAGGGTGTTATCGGAATACCATCAGACACCTATCAACAAAAAGAATCACAACAAACTGAGCCAGCAGCAAATCGGGTTGCAACTCAAGGGAAAATCCGCTCTTCGCCTGCCTTCTTTTTATAATCCATTATTTTCTAATAAATTCCAGGAGATTTCCGGTGGCTGGCAAGCATTTTCTCCCTACGTCCCGAAAAACACACCCCATGTACACACACAAGCATATGCCTCCAGTGCGGACACGCGCGACACACACTCACGCCACGCCGCATCGGAAAACGGCAAGCCTGCTTATTGCATTTTTCTTCCACAAAAAAGTTTTGGTGTTTATGCCGCCCCGTGTTCTCAAAGTACTTTGGCTGCTCAGTTGCATTTCACAGGAACCTAGATACCGAGTCCTCGGGCTGGGGCAAGTAAACACATGGACAGTCCGAGGCGAGCGCAAAAGTAGATCGGTGAAGTCCTTTGCAAAACGCCGCGCGGAGAGCAGCCCCTAACGCTCGGCTGGGCTGCCGCTGCCGCCTCTGCTCCTGCCACCATCACAATGATCAACTGCTCGCCGCCGCCGCCGCCGCCGCCGCCGCCGCCGCCGCCTCCTCGCGCTCCTCCACCTCCTCCTCCTCCTCCATGCCAGCGGAGTGATATCAGGACGCGCGAGCTCAGTAAACACGGCAGCGGCGGCGGTGGCGGCTGGAGGCCGTGAGACAGGCTTGGAGACACGGCGCAAAACCCGGCCCGGACTTGCACCCGGCAGGAGCGGGCGCGGCGCGCAAGGCACCCGGCTCCCCGCTCCCGCCTCCCGGGCCTCGCCCTCCCCGCCCTCCCCGCCCCTCCCACGGCCCCAGCCTCCTCGCTCCCCGGGCCGAGCAGCCCGAGCTGCCGCAAACGAGGGAAAGAAAGATTCTGGGGAATCTCAGGAACGGATCAACTTTTGACCTGTGTGTACGTGTGTGAGTGCGCGCGCGCGCGTGTGTACGTGTGCGTGTGCGCGCGCGGAGGATAGCCGCGGGGACGCGCCTGGCTGAATTTGCTTATTCCCAGAGAGGTATCAAGCGAGCACAAGTTGTTGTTATACATTTATGCATCATATTGCAGAACTGTGCATGACCAGGCAGAAACATCGCGGCTTCGCAGCAGCTGTCTGTCATTCCCACCCATGTGGAAAGAAAAAGGCAAATGAGTGACATGTTTTTAAAACCCAGGTAGTAAGTCCTCGCTTGTCATAAGGCTGCTTAAGGACACTCGTTCAAACTCAAGGCCAGTCTTGAAGCACAAACACAGAATTCTGAACAAATAGAAATAAACACCAGAAAACTTGGAAAATTCTTTAATTCGCTATCCATAATGATTGTTGCTAGTCAGGCAATTATTGTTTTACTTACTCTTGGAAAATATGAAAATAAAGCAAGCAGGGAATCGGAGGTGAGACTAACAGTACATTTCAACAGACTGTTTTGAACACTAGCTGCTAATGACAGCGGTAATTAAGGGTCCTTCGTAAATCAAGTGGAAAGATTGCAGATTTCATGGACTCAACTATAGGAAAAACAGCATTTCACAGTTTGTCATGACCAAAACAATAACAAGCAAAAATAACAGGCTTACTTTATTGCTGGATATATTTCTATTTCAAAGGATTCATAATAAGTACAATTAAAACACAATAGCTACTGCAGAAAGCAATCTAAACTTTTCATTTTATTATGGCGAATTATGTTTCTACATCAAGTATCTAAAAACAACAGTAAGCGTTAGATTTCCTCGAATCCAGGGGTAAACCACTGCCTGTACATAATTTTGTAAAAATTAAAATGGAAAAAATGGTTGCTTTTCCGCGATCATCAGTAGGCTACAGACCTTGATTACACAATGTTCATTATAAGGCATTTTGTATTATCTCAATAAATCTTATAAGAGTTAGTGTTTAGGGTAAAAATACACCCCAGTTTTCTAAAATAGCCAGGAATAAAAGAACTTTGGATCTTATGCATTAGTCATGAGATCTGATTTAAACCATCTTCATTTCTTGGCATTGCAGATTAGCATAGGATGCTATTTCTAACCTCATAATGTCAGTGATAAGAAGCTACATTTTCCCCAATTAATTAATCAGGTCTATATAGTGAACTTTAACATCCCCCACATTCTAGGTAAAATGGGCAGCAGAATACATTTTCACATGGTGTCAGGCTGCTACACCCAAGTAGTAAAACCAGTGTGACAGCATCTTTTGTGGACACTGCCATGTTCTCCTCTGAGGGTCATTCAGGTAATAATAGAGTAACTTCAGAATCAAACCCATCTTGGTCAGAACATTGAAGTGAATTGGTTTTATAGAAATGCTTTGATTCATACTCGAAAGACAGGTAGAAAGCTACAAAATTATAAGAAAAAGAGGTACTAACGTAGCCTCTATCTTTTTCTTGTACTCATCAAATAGTATCTCTGTTAACTCAGGAAGCACATGACCTCCTCACAGAGGGGAAGTCTTGACTTCGCGTTCGCTCCTCTACGTCTTCACAAGATTTTAATTCTTCCCCTCCTCCTGCCCCCTTGCTGACCATCATCCACACACGAGGGCAACTGGATCCCCAGAAGCAGCAGAGTGGAGGGGTCTGAGCCCCGGGTCTTCAGTGTGAAACATCAGTCTAGCTTTGGCTGTGACGGTTTCTCATTCTGGAAAAGCAAACAGGATGACAATAACATGAGTCCCATCAAGCTGCGTATCTGTGCTATCAGGAAGGAAAGCTGAAAATACCCTGGACTTTGCATGGTTCCCCTTGAGGGTCCCGCACATGGGGGGCACCCTCTCTGGCTTTCCCACAGCTCCCAGTGCCAGTGGACTCACTCCTGCACAAGGGCTGTTTTCTCTGCTCAGTGCATGAGCAGGCTATACCCAAAAGATTGACTTCATAAGATTCTTCGTCAGATTGACTTCACACGCACACACACACACACACACACACACACACACGCACACACACACTTCCAATCATAGGAGAGACAGCCACGAGCTGCGAGGAAGATGCCAAATGAGGGAGGACTGTGACGTTGCGTGATGGTGAGGGAAGAACCCGGGAACCCTGACCAGGGCTGGGACACACTTGATATCAGAAGCCCCATCCTACTGTCCGTCCCCGTGCAGGGCCAGTGGAGGAAACAAGCAGGAAGTGAACAAGTCTTAAATCTTGAACAACGTCAGCCAGTCACCCTGAATTAGAGACGTTTGTGCTCCCAGTGACTTTAGGAGAAAACAGAAACCTCAGACTGGTTACTTCCGGGGTCTAAGGTAGAATAGAAACTCTCTGCTGCCAACGCACACATAAACAAACTTTCATTCAGCGCTACAGATTGGGGCCCAGGCATTCCTGAAGTATCGGCCGCAGCGAGGTCTGCTCCCAAGGCTCTAGCGGCAGCAATCGTTTTACTATTCCACAGACATGTGTGCACTTCCTTCTTGGGTCAGGCGCTGGGATAGGCAGCGGATAGCCAGCGGAGGGTACACAGAGCACAGCACAACCTCAGGGATCCGGGGTAGTAGGCGCCCTAGTCTGACTCCTGCGAGGTCAGTATGGAAACTAGTAGAAGGCCCAATGCTTGGGGGAAGGCGGGACCTCAGAAAACTTTTCCAGAAAAATCCAATCGAACTTCCTTTTCACAGAATTGTGACTGTGAGCAGAGATGAGACTGAGGCTGAGGCTGGGACATAAGAGCAATCAGCTTGTTTAAAGCTGTCCAGTTTCGACTGCATTCTTAGGACAATGGCTGCCGTCAAAAGGACTTAAGCCGATTTACTCATTTGACTTTGGCAATGCAGATAGAGTAGTATTACAGAGTTTTCTAAACTGGTCCCATCCTCTGCTCCACCATAAAGCAGTAGTTTGGGAAGTGATGTCTCTTGAGAGTCATGATCATTTTGAAGGTCATGAGAAATCTTCTAGCAAAGGTTGCTTCACTTTGCTTAACCTAATACTGTCCAAATCCTGTTATGTCCCACGAAATAGAATCCAGAAATAGAGAAAACTCTGTGTAAGACTAAAAATTCTAAATCCACTGAAAATCACATCAGTTGTCTGGGTAGGCAGCCCAAGTTAAAGAACACGCTCCCCTCGCCCTGCTGTGTTCTAACCCCTAGGACGTGAGGCTCAGGGCCCCTTACTGATCTCACCTGGCCGTGCTGCGTTCTGACCTTTAAGTAGTGAGGAAGTAGCCACATAAGACAGAGTCCTTGGAAAGGTGAATGTGACCGGACTTTCTCAGCATTTGTCTCCTGAGCGCGTTACATTAGGATCTATCTCTATATAACAAAAACCTCCTTATTAGGGGAAAGGTCAGTCCTATTTAACTGAAAAAAACTTAATTTTATGATGTCTAAAGATGAAAAGTTTCATTACTTTTGAAGTCTGCATTCTGGCTAACCTAACAACTACTGACCTTGTGGAGCTATTTTAATGATTTCCTTCTGCCTAGTAAAACAATTGTTATATAAATGCCACCCCCCCAGATTAGGGGTCTTTCAAAGTTTTTTTCCTTGAGCAATTAAATATTCCAGGCAAGATCCTATTTATTTTATTAATTTTAACTTTTTTATTAAGAATTTACTGAGTCCTAGTCCATGTCATAAATTTTGAGAGGAATATGAATGAATGGGTTTATTTGATTATTAATATATTTGAATATATATATATATAATGATTTATGGTTAGTAGGAGAAAGGTTAAGTCCATGGCAGAAAAAAAATTTTTTTTCTTTGGTTTTGTGAGAAAGGGCTCAGGATGGTTTTGCACTGTGTAGTTTAGGCTGCCCTTGAAGTCTGTTTAGCCCACGCTGTCCTCAGATTTGTGGCACTCCTCCTGTCTCAGCCTCCTGCATACTGGGATTACAGGTGTGTGACACATCTCTAAGAGATGGCAGAGAAGTTTCTTAAAAACTTTGCATTTGGTTTCTACTCTTTGCATTCAGCCGTTTGTTGTAAAGTATCTGATTTGAACAAGTTTCCACACTGAATAGTAAAGACTTCTAAAAGAAAATATTGATTTTTTTTTTTTTTCTGAGAGAGGGTCTCACTTTGTAGTTCAGGCTGGCCCTGAGCTCACTATGTAGCCCAGGCAATGCTCAAACTCAGCAATCCTCCTGCCTCTGCCTCCCGAGTACAGGCGTGAGCCACCACGTTTTTTATTAGTTGAAGACATACTCAGCTAAACTAGACTTTAGAGATCATTGATTTTAACCAGCAACAAGCATTAAAAACTTGTTCTATTCCAAATTTTTTCTCACTAGTGAAGAAACCGAGGCACAGAAAGCTTATGGAATTGACCCTAAACTACACAGTATAAAGCAGTAGAGAGCAAATTTGACTCGAGCAGCTACGGGAGAAATGTGTAATTATGAGGAACTGCTGAGGGTTGAGGTCCCGTTTTTTACAGAAAACCATGTGCAGCTGCACCTTCCTGAGCCCAAGTGGTGAATTAGCTAATAGTCAGGTTGGAACAACCTGCTGAAATGCCTCGGGGTGGTCTAGGTGTGGAAGACCCACCTGAGGACTGTTGCCGACGCCATAGAAAGAGCTAGAGGGGAGGCTCCCTGGCTGTGGTTCTAGGAGGAGCTGATGCGCACGTGGCTCGGCTCGCAGGACATGCTCAGGTGCTCGCGGTTGCCGGGACGGCGCTTTCCCGTCAGGAGCTCTGCTCTTCACTGTGAGCGTCCCTTTCTGGGGCCAGGGCAGATCCCTCAGGATGGTGGCACACAACCTTCACCCCAGCGGTGTAGACTTTCTGGCTTCTTCCACCACTGGCCTCCAGCCCTCCCGGATGCACAGCCTCAAGGTGGACAAGCAGGAGACTCGGCCGTGGGCTCTAGGACAGTGGCTGGAATCGTACAGGACGTTGCCTTGGGCTCGGGGACTTCAGCTGAACCGATGCAGGACAGTGCTGTGGGATCAAGGCCCATGGCTGGTTTCTTTTAGGTTTCTAGGGCACAGCTAGATCTCTTGACCTCCTCTGCACTTGACTCTTGGGTGAGATTATAAAATAATCCTATAAATGATGTGCTTTGTATTAAATCTAATTCCTTTGCAGACACTACTACAGCAACCCCCATCCCAGCTCGTCACCTGCTCAGGGCCCTTGGAGCTGGACATTGCCCTCTCCCTGCACATACATTATCACATTACACTGTAGTAAAGTTGTCACCAGTGCTGGCCAACAGCCCTCAACTGGAACAATAACTTGCTGTTACCCACAGGAACGATTTGCGTGCAATCGAAAAAAATCAGAGTGAGATGGGATTTATTTTTCAAAATGCTGTTTTCCAGTAGTCTCGGGTATTCTGTAAATTGCCTTGATGGGATGCAGGGATGGGAGAGAAGCAGAGCAGAGCCATTCTGGTCGGAGCCCCTCGCTGCCTCTCTGCCTGTCAGGAGGCGAAGGCTCCCAGGTGGTGGCCATCGGAGCCAGGAAGAGCTGGCCAGTGGGCAAGGCATTCCCCGCATGTCAGCTGACCTCACTCTTCCATCAACTCCAGACAGTGGTTATACCAGGAGTTGGCCCAAATGGGCTTGCTGTAACATACTTGAATTCAAAAATATCACTCAGTCATTGGGTCCCCCTACTTCCTCTGCTGTCCTCAAAATGAAGGTGACAGGGAGGAAGGGGGGCTATTTGGGAGTTGGAACTGGTGGGAGAGGAATGTTCTGAAGTGCAAGTGCTGACTTGACTCCCTGGGTGTTGTACCACGCCACGACTAAGTGTGTTTCCCCTGCCTTTCTATCCTGAAGACAGTATCCACTGTGATGGGACTGGGGTACAGAACTTTGGGGAGCCAAGTAGGTCATGAAGGTGACACCCTCATAATATCATGGGCCAGTGGCCTCACAGGAAGAGACAGGAGAGTTGCTTCCTCCCCACTTCCCACCTTCTGATGACACAGCGAGAAGCTGTTAACCTCCAAAGCAGGGAGAAGGCCCTCACCAGGAACTGAGTCAGCCCACGCTTTGATCTTCAGAACTGTGAGGAATAAATATCTGCTGTTTAAATCACCCAGTCTCGGTGCTTTTCATACATCAGCCCAACCTCAGACATAAGGAATTTCGAAGCAATTACAGCAGCACACCTGAGAAAGATGTAAATAACTGCATTGCTTTACAGATGACAAAATAAAAGCTTAAAGAGTTGACATGGGGGCCAGGGATGTGGCTTATTGGTAGAGTGCTTGCCCAGCACCCAGGGCCCTGGGTCCGTTCCCCAGCACAGCAAACCAAATAGAGTTTCTATAACTTGTGTTCAGATGGGATCCGAAAACTGAATCTGCCTTGGCGGTGGTGGTGGTGTTGCTGGTTGTCGGGAACACAGGGCTTCTGTCTGTGCTGAGTATCATTCTGCTCGTGTCATTCATTTCTCCTCTCCAAAGAAGCCTAACAACCTTGTGGCCAGCAGGAAATGGAAAGAATATTCTAGGGAAGCACAGGAGAAGGATAGTTTGCTCTCCCTGGACAAGTTTGCAGAACAAATAGGAACAAGTCGGCCAATCCAAACTAGTGAAAAGGGAAAGTTGAGAGAAAAGACAAACTCAACTTCATTAAAGTTATATCCAAAACTAAGAAAAAGCTTACCACCCTATACATGTTATTCAAAAGGTTAAAAAATAATGAGATAGGATAGTTCAGGAACACAAAGAACTTTCACTGTCTGTTGAGAAATGGCCCCGAGGTACATGTTTAATGGTTTGATGTTGTCTGTTCATTCCGTAGCTGTGCCTCCCTTTTTAATATTGGAATAAAGCCTAGGCAACATCAGTCTGTCTCTGCCCAAACTGCATTCTTCACAAAGACTCTAGTAGACAGTCTGGGTCAGCAGATTTTAAGCTGAGTTGAGCCCTAAGAATTTCTTCAGAGGGGCCCCAGGACCATTGTATGGTGAGGGGAGAAATGGGCTGGGTCTAGCCCTTGTTCAGAGAGCGGCCTTCTTTTTCAGATTAGAGAAAGCTAGTCTTTGAATAAAGGGTTCTGTAGTGAGAAAGCATTTGAAAAGCACTCTTGGGTCATCATTTTTTTTTTTTTTTTGAAACGGTCTCAATCTGTAGTTCAGGCTGGCCCTGAGCTCACTGTGTGGCCTAGGCAAGCCTCGAACTCGGCAATCCTCCTGTCTCTGCCTCCCAAGTGCTGGGATGACAGGCGTGAGCCACCGCGTCTGGCTGGGTCATCATTTTTTTGCTGTCAATCTCTCTCCAGCCCAGCCCACCACCACCCCCGTCACACAGGGGAACCCTTTCATTCTTCTCTTCTGGATGTCACCTGGCCCCGGTTCCTATTGGCTCCAAAACTTGATTACTCGTTTAGTGTGAGATCCCTCACCTTTTTGTTATTTCAAGCTGAACAGCTGAGTGTGTGGTGACACAGGGAACGTTACTTACTACACCTGTGGCACGTGGAGTTGGAGGGCTGGTTCAGAAGCAGTGCAAGGTGGCCCAGCTAGGGCATGAGGCATGGGGCTTGGGAACCCTGGGGCTGTGCCAAGGGCGACCTGAAACTACTCCTAAGAGGGGTGTGTCTGGGATCAGAGGGTCTTTGCCTTGCTGAGTGGAGTATGCAAGCATGGAATTATGAAGAACGGAGCACTCCTAGCACCTGGCATCTTCCCCTCAGTTTCTCCTTTGCTTCAATGTCAGGCAGTGATATCAAGAGCCACGAAATGGTTCACCTCTCCAGGACACCCATCTACTTTGGTCCAGTTATGCTCTGATTTTCTCGGACTTTTGGGGAGGCCAGAAAACAATCTGGTGCAAAATATGACAAGTTTTAGGGTGAATATATTATTTATCTCTCAGGAAATTAAAAACGAAGGTCTCAGCTTTGGGCTAAGTGCTCTTTATTTCTTCTGCATCTTTTCCTGCAAGTTCTGTTTAAAACAAAAACAAAACCTTCAGTAGGGGAAAAGGATGCAGTGTGTCTCAGGCCTCAGTTTCTGTAAGGCACTTATTGGATGAAGCCAAGGGGGCAGGGAGCCCGCTTTGCTGCTCATCAGCGGAAAAGTAACTGAGAGGTGCTATACCAAGATGTATCTGATTGGTGTGGGGCAGGACTGCACCGCTTAAAGTGGAGACAGGTGGGATCTGTGGGTTAAA